>CACRXK020015173.1:0-12448 GCA_902702795.2 Paramuricea clavata
TCTATAATAATGTATGTTCCCTGCCTTGGCTACTGTTTACAGTTTGTCTACATGATATTTAACGATCGACAGTTGGCAATGCACTAAAGATTTCTCAGTGTAAGGAACACACTTTGTGGCTTTTTTATAAAAGGTTCACTTTGTATTCTCAATATAAAATTCAGCCATATTTCTCACAGGAAATTTATGGAAGGATAATTCCGAATTTTTAACACTGTCGCTTCGACAAAGTGGCACACAACAGGTCGTTCCCCTGTACATTTTACCTTTAGGCACTTTTTCCGTGTCACGTGCCATATTTATCCAAACAAACAGCAAACCGAACGGCTCGAAACTTTCCAAAATATACTCGAAACAAGCGAGGTTGCTTTAAATTTTACTCGCGTAAATATGTTGTAGTTAAAAACTCCAATAAGACACTTGAACAGCAGTGAATAGTACTTAAAAGTACTTTATAAATCTTTGAAAACCTTTGAAATATGAAATCTCGGTATTTCAAACAGTAACTGTTTTGATTTTTCGCGCCAAACAACCTCAATGTTTTGTGGTTGTGAAACGAACGTTTGATCAAACATCTGTTGTTTTGGGACTGTCAAGTGTGCAAACATTTTTGTCTCTCGAGTCGCTAGAATTAAACCGATCATTAAAATTTTTAGGCAAATAATAGTTTACAACGTGTTCGTTCTTATCGAAAATAATTTAATGCAGAACTCACCTTCATGTTGTGAAATATTCAAAAATTTGTTCCTGACTACTACGAATCGAACTCCTTCCCCGCTTCAGTGAGTTTGTACGCCATGTTAAATGTTTCAACCACACTCGCTTGTAGAAGCCCAAGACGAAGTAGAAATATGAAACAAGTCATACAGATTTAGTCAAAACTTTAATCAAAGCAAAAATGATAAAAGTTTTCTTGCAATTCTCATGTGTTTAGCACCTTTCCTCGTTCGAAAAGTGTAAGTGCCATGTTGAAAAATTCTGCTGTGTAACTAAACTACCATGATGCTTAGCAATTCCGCAATTATAGCACAAAAATTCGAAACGACGCTATCCCATGACACTTTGCGCTCCCACACTTAAACCATTGAACTACTTTGTGCTCCCACACTTAAACCATTGAACTATAAAGACTTAAACTAGGCACCAGGCCTCCAGGCAATGCGCAAACTATTGCTTCAGTTGTCATGTAAGGCATGTAATATAGTTTCTAGCTCTACGAATATAAGGAATATTCACAAATATTTTCAATCAGTTATTGACTGTTAATTTATTTGTAATAAATTCTCGGAAAATGAAAATTCTCTACAATGATTCAATAAAACATGGAAAGAAACTCAACTTTAGAAATTAAATTAGAATGTAGTTTATATATGGTACCAGGGACGATGGACAGGGGGTGGGGCAAGGTCTCCTTTCCTAAAGGGGGCAAATGTAGCATTTTAATATAAATAGAACCCAATATTTTTGTCCCAAACTTACTTTAATATTAACAAAGATAAATATGATAGAAGAGAATTTGTTTGTTTATTTAGCTATTTCCCAAAGTCCTGGGTCTAGTTGCACAAATCCCTTGTTGGAGGGACAAGAAATATAGCAGCACACGTTTAAATTAAAGTTTAATGTAAAAAGAAGATATTTCCTTTTTGGTCATGTAAAAAGTTGATATTTGATAGTAGATACTTCTTTCACATATTTGATGCCTGTCTCCATATATTTTGCCCCTCCAAACGACCCCAGAATATGCACTGTGATCCCTTTTGAAAAAAAGCCCATTACAGTAATGTGAATATACTAACCCATATAGAAACTAAATCCAGGATGAGGAAAATATATCATTTTGGAAAAAATATGCAAAAATTGCAAAAGATGTTATATTTAAATTTAACAAATTTGTTTTCGTTCTTCGAGAAAATTTAAGTAAAAATAATTTATTATTAACCATTATTTCTTATGTTGAGAATTTGATTTCTTGTTTTAAAAATTTTCTTAAAAGACATTGGCAACCAAAATTTTTATTGCTTCATCTGAAAGAGCATGAAAAAATAAGCCGGTTGGCCGTTTAATGCTCTGTTCTATCTCATCTAGTTCCGAAGTTATATGCAAAAATGTGCAAAATATAAATTGCTGATTCAGCACAACGTGTGACGTCATTAGTTGGGTAAGTATGTTTATTAAATAGTAAACTGAAGCATAGCTCAGTTATTATGGGCCCAAATTAAATGAAATTTTGCATACTGATTGTACATGATGAGACGCATTGAAAAACGCTTCTAATTTTGTTGCCAAGGTAACAATGTCGTTCCCAGGCCCCTTGCACCAATTTTATAAAACAGCTTTATTCATGGTACTGATAGGGTTAAAATAATATCAGAAGTATGTGTACCATACCTATGCATGCCAAAAGTTTACTTGCATGATAATAATTCGAAAATGACATACACATAGATAAATGCAACTAGTTATTCAAAATCAGTCGAGGGGCCTGGGAACGACTGTGTTGCCTTGACAACAAAATTAAAAGTATTTTCCCATGCATCTCACCATGTACTATCTGTATGCAAAATTTCATTTGATTTGAGCCAATAATAACTATGCTTTAGTTTACAATTCAATATACATACTTATCCAACTAATGACTCACACGTTGTGCTGAATCAGCAATTTATATTTTGCACATTTTTGCGTATAACTTCGGAACTAGATGAGATAGAATAAAGCATTAAATGGCCAACCGGCTTATTTTTCATGAAGCAATAAAAATTTTGGTTGCCAATGTCCTTTAAGAAAATGATTTGATATGAAGATGACAAAATCGTAAGAAAACATTCGTATTTCAAGAAAACAAATGTAATTTAAGATAATTATGTTAAGAGAATTTTCCTTATTTCAAGAAAAAATGTCTTGCAAATCAAGTACTTCTCATTTTGAAAATCCGTTTTCTAATTAAGAAAACTAGTTTCTCATTTCAACAAATATTTTTTTGAAGTAAGAATTGTTTTCTCAATAAGAAATTTTTTTTGCTGTGTAGTTACAGATACTGTCCAACTATATTGACAGACAATTGCGCGCGTGAATTCTAGCGAGCTTCTGATCAAATATCAAACTGTTAGATTTTTTAGAAATTGAGAACTCGCGCATGCAGAAAACTAAGTTCCGCGCAAACAGGCACAAATAACTTTTTACTTAGGAATAGTGTGACGCACAGGTATATTTGTTAACAAACAACAAGCGCATTTTCCTGTTATGGAATTATATTGATTAAGTACTGTAGTTGCTCACTGAAAACATCGCTCAAACCACTTAGTAGCCCGTGTGCAGGCCCAAGGGAACTGATAGTGGGCCTGCAAGCAAGGCCCGGTATTTTGTACTTTCCGTGTTCGCCCACGAACGCGGCATTCTGATTGGCTGTTTGCTGTTGGATTCTATAATTAGGTCAGTGATTCGTGACAAAGGCTCTCGATAAGCTTAAAATTCGAAAATTGATAACTTTTTTCGATTACAAATGGAACAAGAGCAGACTGTTTATTGTTTACTTGAAGGAAGAGATGTTTTTGCCGTTATGCCAATGGGGATTGCTTGTCGTGAGGTGTTGGAATAGCAACATTATGACTGGGGTAAACTATAGTAACCTTTACCACAGAGCCTTTAATACACTTGAGTTTCATTAATTTCAAACAGACTTGATACGTTATATGTTCCTCAAGAAAATGATCTTTTGGTTGATGTTGAGATGCAGTTGCATGTAAGCCTATTCGAAACACTTCGCGATTTACAAGGCTTCGCTGAGAGAGCGAAACAAAAGACGGTATTAAATTGCCGTTTGAAACGAAACGATCTGGACTCTGAACGCTCTCTTCTTTGTAGAGTTCTTTACCAAATGAAATAACTGAAATAAAGTTCGTACTTTCCGCCGCCAACAAGAATTGCACACACGATCTGATAAGTGAGACAATTTATTTATAACAATGGGCCATGGCGACAGCGAAGCACACATTATAAATGCTAATGTGGTCGCACGACTTCCCTCACGATTTGAAGTTTGAGACTGGTTTTCTGTTCAAATTCGTACTAATTTGCCTGTTCCGATTTTAGTTGAAAATGAGCACTTGCAAATTTGGCAATTACTGACTGCGTTGCTTGCTTTTTTGGAGTTAAAACGCAGCCATTTACACATTGTTTATGTTCTGAATAAGCAGAGAAAACCCCGCAACATTTTAATGCGAGTTTGTTTGTTAATATTTGGGTGCTGTCATTGGTTCTTTTTTGACAATTGACGCGCGAATGGGGCGTGTTATGAAAAGGGGCGTTTTACAAAATACCGGGCCTTGCTTGCAGGCCCACTATCAGTTCCCTTGGGCCTGCACGCGGGCTAACCACTTAGCTGCTAAACTTTTACCACTGGCGTACAGTAGCTTGATTAACCGGCAAAGATGACCAGCTAGCTTGCACTGAGTTAAAGCCCAAGTTGATCAACTTTCGGTTTAACAGTAACCTTTATCTTTTAGGGTACGAACAAGATCACAAACAATGACAATGGTAAAACAGAAAATTTTGGTAGGATATAACATATTAATGTTTGCTAAGTTACAACAAATATTTTAAAATTAATATCATTATAGTCAATTTACGTGATTTTAATTGGTTGAAAAGGTCTACGAAGTGCACATTGTGCAATTAATGTTTAATTTGCACGCTTCTGCGCCCGCAGTTGGTGCACGGTAAATAAAAAACAACTCTTGTATAGACTACATCTGGCCCTTATTATAATATATCAAAATTACAACCCAACCTCACTCCATGCACTCCAAAACTAACCTGCCTCTAAACCCTACCCCCACCCCCACCACTTCAGTAGGGCTAGGTAAAGTCACAACCGGTTTTTTTGTGTAGTAAATTGGATAAAATGATACGGGAAATTACACTTGTTCTCTTGCACATGTGCTTGCTTGGCGAAATATTTATAATACCTAATATTATAAATATTTCGCCAAACATGCGTGCAATTTATTATAATAATTTCCTTTCCACAATGCATTTGTGCGCCAATTTTGTTTTCTGGAACTGGTCAAATCACAGTGCGTAATTGTCGGTGTCCAAAATTGTCGCCAGTGCATAAAGAAATTAAACTAGAATCAATATATCAATCCCATTGCCATTCAGTTATTAATACTTAATCAATAATTTTATTGTTACAGATGCCACCACTTTAAATGGCTTGCCTGTCTTGAAGACTTCTTCCCATGGATTGACCTTACAAGAAATTATTAGTATATGCGTTGATGGCGAGTTCCCAGCCGAAAAATTATGCACTAAAGTGCCAATGATGATTGACCGAAGTGCTGTGTTTGTAATTGATTTGTCTGTTGTCAATCCCTTAGATTTAACTGCTGACGATTGTGGAGTATATGGTTGCCATTCATCCCCTTCTGTGGAAGCAGAAGTGGATGTTGATGATGATGGTGTTCTGGGGAGTAACGTAAGGACTGTAAGCAAAGATGAAGAAAGTTCTCATTCTCTTAACACGCGGCAATTTCTTATAAAACGCCAATACAGTTGGCATAGTTTGTCCAAAGACTACCGTCGTATAATAACGAAGGTTGAAGAAAATAACGCGTTGTTGCATTTCGCCGTTGTCCAGTACATAGTTAAAACGAAGGATACGTCAAATCTGTTTGAAAAACCCCATGGTTGTAGTAAGAAAAGCAAAGAACCATATATTCGCACCAAGCCCAGCGTCATGGAGAAAATTAGAGAACTGGGGCAGAAAGGAAGTGCCAATACGTTTATTCAGTTTGCGGCAGATAACAACGACATAAACAAGGAGATGCTTGACGGAAAGGATACAACACATGCTACAACACTAGTTGTTTATCAGCAGAAGCCATTTGGCCCAATGCCACGGAAAGAAGTGCTTGCCGATCATACCAAGAAGAAAAGGTCTCTGACGAAAGTTAACAGCTGTGACGAAATTTTGGAATGTTCAGCTCATGGAAAATGCCCGATTGTCACAGATTTTCTCGGTCAAATTGGTACAGAGTCTTTTCACACCACAACTGATGCATACATATCATCATGCAGGATGGATTTGACATGGGCACTTGGACGTATGTCCCCAACGAAATTGTTTGATATTGCCGAAGTCACAAAAGAGGAAACTGACCAGCCCATTCCAAGTTGGAGTGGATTTAACTCCATGTTGTTTCCAGGTATCGTACAGCCTACTGTAATTGGTTACTGTCCAATGATAAATGGTTCTTCCACCGAACTAAGCATGGTATACACGGTTATGAAGAAAGCGCAAAATATCTGCTCAAGCCTTCAACAGAGAGACATGGTCATCACATTTGATCTGGCGATCTATGCGAAAGCGAAACAAATCCAATGGAAATTTCCCGAAGAGTTCGCAGACACCATAATTCGTATGGGTGGCTTCTATATTGCATTGCATTTTCTTGCAGTCTTAGGAAAGAAATATCAGAACTCTGGCTTGGAGGATGTATTAATAGAATCTGGGGCGTATGGATCTGGTAGCGTAATGGTGTTAATGAAAGGAAAGTCATACAACAGAGGGGTGAGAGCACACAAACTGGTCATGGAAGCGCTATTTCGTCTGATGTGGCAATCATTTCTACATTGGTTAAACGGTGGAGGTATGGAATCCCAGGAGCAAATTGTAGATGAAGAGCATATTACTGATTCAATCAAATCTTTTCGTTTGGCTGTTCAAAATAAAGATCACGTTCCACAGAGTGCAAAGGCTACTATGTCCGAATTGTTTACTTTGATGGAACTTTTCGAAGTCTTCAGACAAGAACAGAAGTCCCGATTGAAGATGTTTGATTTCTGGAACGAGTATATCAGCATGGTTATGAATCTTCTTCAATTTGTCAAAGCAGAACGGACGGGAAACTGGTCTCTTCATCTTGCAGCTACATCAGAAATGGTACCTTACTTCTACGCCCATGACAGACCTAACTACTCTCGGTGGCTTCCTGTGTATTTTTGGCAGACATGGAACAACTTGAGAAAAACAATCCTGTTGTTTACAATCAATTCCAGGATGGGGGCCACGCTGTGAATTGCTCAAGTCAACCATTTGCTAAAGTATGGACTGACATGGCACTCGAGCAATCTATCAATTTAGATTCCAAATCTAAAGGAGGCATAATTGGGATCAGCCAAAATCCAGACGCACTTCAAAGATGGTTCTTAACCATCCATGAAAGATCAGCCATCACCACAGTAGTCAAGCAAATGTGTGGAATTAACGATTTGGACAGAGTTGGAACACGCAAGGAAGCAGCCCGAAAGCGTGTGGAGCGTGATGAGAAAGATGTTGAGAAGATAGTTGCTTGTTTGAAATCTGGTCTCATGAAGGATCCTTTTTCGGATGATAACAATATTTTGTGTAATATTGCAACTGGTGTTGTGTTGCCTGAAGAAGTAGCACACAGATTGGTGAAAAGCAAAGAAGAGGGTCTGATGCAGTTGGACTGCTTCGTACAGCAACGCTTACATTGTAACAGTCTGAGCGTTTGGGATGCCATTCCAAACCTAAAGATCAAGATGTTCAACACCACAACAAAGAAAATCAGAGTCCCGTCTTCAAACGAGAAGTCTGTTGTCATGGCTGAAGACAGAGATCTTTTTGGATGGCTGTTAATTGTTGCCAATGTTCGAGAAATCAACCTAAGAGAAGTTCTCAGCTTTGAGCTCTCAGCAGTACCATACTCCCTGGCACATTCGGATGGCACTCATCGCAAGACGGCAAAGAGTGTACTACTCCAAATTTTGGGAAATTACGTCACTGTGGAATCACGACTTACATCCATTCCAGGGATCGCAACTGTCTATATCCTTGATGGCATGGCACTGGTACAGATGATGAAATTTGCAGGAGTGACAACATTTGGTGAGATGGCAGTCAAGTACTACGAAGTAATCACAAGTTACTTTAGGCAAGGAAACTGCAGTACTGGCATATTTCCATCAAAGGAGGGGAGCGGAAGAAATGCGGACAAGCAAATGCATTAGAAGTTAAGATACATGGAGAATCCACCCCAGTCCCTAAGCAGTGGAATAAATACATCTCAAATGTGAAGAATAAAGTGAGCCTTTGCGCGTTTCTGACAGAAAGCTTCTGTGAAATTGGAAAACGTCAGCTTCAGTCAAACAAGCAACTTGTTATTGGATGAGGAATGAGGGACGGAGACCTTTCACTATCGGCCAGGAATGGTCAAAATCTTACAGTTCCAACTTTAGTATCAGATCATGAGGAGGCAGACACACGAATCATATTGCATGCTTGTGAAGATGGGCAGAGGATTGTAGTACAGTCACCTGACATGGACGTTCTGCTTCTCTGTGTGTCACATTATTGTGAAATTGGATGCCAACAACTGTGGTTCAGAACCAGAGTCAAGGATCGCCTATACTACATTCCAGCACATGATGCATCTACAAATCTTGGCCCTGAAATCTGCTCAGCCCTCCCTGCGTCCCACGTTCTAACAGGATGTGACTCGACAAGTGCATTTTCGCGCATTGGAAAGAAGAAAGCATGGAAAGTCATCACAAAAAGCAAAACACATCAGGAGACTCTTAGATGCATGGGACAATCGGTGGATATCGATGAAAATACAGTTCAAAATATCGAAGCCTTTGTCCGTAGTTTGTATGCAATATCAGCGAAAGGTCCAACAACAGTTGATGAAGCCCGCTATGTAATGTTTTGTCAAAAATCAAAGAGTAACATGGCACTTCCTCAAATGTCTGACAGTCTTCTGCAGCATATCAAAAGAGCAAATTACCAAGCCTACGTGTGGAGAAAAGTTTTAGTTGCAAAACAACGAGTGCCATCGCCTGAAGGTTACGGCTGGAAGCTTTGAAGATAACACATTATTCCCTCACCTTATGACAAAGCCACCAGCGCCAGCATGCGTCTTAGAGCTTACCAATTGCAAGTGCTCTAAGCCTTCATGCACACAGAATTGCTCTTGCAGCAACAATGGTCTGGTCTGCACTGAGGCGTGTAAGTGTATGGCTGATGAGAAATGCCGTAATCCCAACAAGATGCATTGTTACAACTCAGAAAATGAAGAATTGGATGATTCAGACAGTTATGAGTGTGCCGATTAAAGACATTAATCGAAAATGCCAAACATAGCTAGGTTCAACCTGCTCGTATATAACTAATTTACCACATGCTAACTTTTTCAAAGATTTCTTGTAAATTTTCTGAGCATAAAAATAAGTGATAAAACAAAGCGGGTTTACTATGTAAATGAATTTGAAAACATACAAATCCATATTAACCAAAGTATCGATTAGTTCTCTTAAAGTGGCTCATTGCTGTTTTAACTTTGTAGCGCACAATTCCTTTTACTGTTTATTGTGCAAGGTATGGTCATGAAACTTGGCTGCAACATTGCCACAGTATTGTGCTGTGTGAAAAATGCAAAAACTTATTTCG
The DNA here is from genome assembly GCA_902702795.2 of Paramuricea clavata. Lineage (NCBI taxonomy): Eukaryota > Metazoa > Cnidaria > Anthozoa > Malacalcyonacea > Plexauridae > Paramuricea > Paramuricea clavata. Next base: position 9,473 of record CACRXK020015173.1, read on the forward strand.
TTTCTTCGTTGCCATGGTAACAAAGCCATTTTCGAAAGATCGTGCTTTCCATTTTTCTTGGATTCTTTGAAATGACTTAATCGGTTGTGAGCCACCTTAAGTGAAAACTGATACCACATTTCGACTCTACAACATGCCTAGCGTTAATCAGCGATGTTTAATCTACCAGAATTCGTTTTCAAACCTTTACTGTGGAACGGGTTGATCGAGATCATTTTCTCCTCGGCCCAGCTCCCGGACTACAAATGCCTGTGTTGTATGTGTATTCAACATGATTGACATGACCATAGAATAAGAAATGAATAGAAGGGCAACTCACGTGTACAACACGTAACCAATTTCAGTGCACACGTGTGGGATCTCTCAAGCTTGCAGCCAGTAAAGCCAGTCAGTGCAATAGGGATTTGTATTAGGAAATGTACATTTTGATCACAAAATCGACTATTTTTTGGAAACAAAGGATTAGAATATCAAACTACTACAACTGCCTGCAGAGGCAATGTAAGCCTAAATTATTATTGTGGCTAGCATAGAAAGAAACGAATATTTAGGGAGAAATATTGTTGTGTGAGCTACAGTCTGAATCTGAATGAAATGCTGACAGTCGATCGCGTATACTGTGTTGTTTATTTCGATTTTCGAGGTTTATGACAAATCTTATCAGGTCGAGTTTTGGATTGCATAAAATTTTATTTAAAAAAGTATAAATTTCAAAGTCGCAAGCAATTAATCAAATTTATTTTGTGTGGGAAGTTGTTTGTCTGTCTGTGTCTGACATGTTGAACTACAAATGCAAACAATATCAGGAAAATGTTATTTATTCATGTAATTAAAATATCACGATTATGAATTAACATTCATTCCTAATACTACAATATTACTTCGAAGACATCGAATTTTTCCAATAAATAAACCAAACTATCATATGTTAATATACTGTACTTTATACTTTGTAAGCAACAGGTATTAATACGTTTAAATTTCGAATTTAGCAATTCTTTAACAGCTCATAACCAAGCGAAATGTATTCACTAACCTTCAAATTACAACCAGCGGCCATGGTTTGTAATTTGAATCGTTCTTTACGAAAAATAGTCGATTTATTCAGCTAAATGGCCATTCTGCAATACAAATCTCTAAAAAATTGACTGCATGCTTTACTGGCTGCGAGTAATTAGAGTGGGCAATTTCCGGTATGCGTGAGGCGACATACGCAGCTTCAAAAACTTCAAAGGTTCCGACTCAAGATGCCCTTCTATTCATTTCTTATTCTATGACATGTAAGAAATGTAACTCTCTCCAGCATTTATTTATTTATTTATTTAACTTTGCCAAGTAACATGCAACATTTAACAGTACTGATTTACAATGACGTATAATATGTGTTCCATTGGCAGGGTGCACACAATAGTTTTCACCAATTACAGCAGCCCCATGAACAATGCTAATACTATACAACGAATACAAATCTAATAACAACACAATATTTGACAGGACAAATTACGAGACTTGTTACAAGACAAACATATAGATTTCCATGTCCTTCGATCATCAACATCAAAAACGTCTTCCAGCGCTAACTTGTAATATTTAGAAAGTCCATTTTTGAATTGTCCTAAACTAATGTTATTGCTTGTCAAACTTTTTGGTAGTGTGTTCCATAATCTCTTTGTTCGGTTGAGAAATGACCTTTGGTAGGTAGTGGTCTTGCATTGTGTCGTTGTAATTGACAGATGATTGGGATAGTTTCTCTTCTGTTGTTATTGGGTGACGACTGTATTAAATTATTGTCAGCTGTCACCCAATAACAACAGAAGAGAAACCAGGTCATCTAATCCCAATCATCTGTCAATTACAACGGCACAATGCAGGACCACTACCTACCAAAGGTAATTTCTCAACCGAACAAAGAGATTATAGAACATACTACCAAAAAGTTTGACAAGCAATAACATTAGTTTAGGACAATTCAAAAACGGACTTCCTAAATATTACAAGTTAGAAGTTTAGAAGAATACTTAAAATTTCTCTGATGCCAGTATAAATCATCTTCGGATATTTCTGAATACATACCACGAGGTCCAGACCTACCAGAAAATCACTTAAAAAAGTATATAAGCCCAGGGCTTATTATAATATTCTATTTTCCTATTTAGTCTAAAATACACACACCAAAATCTATTCTATACACAAGCGTCCTTTTTCCACGAGGTTTCTTTCTCTACCCCCTTTTGTCCCCTATATCCTCTAAATCCATATCGGTCCCTTAATATCAACTATGGTCATAATATAATACAAAATAACTCAAACAGAAACACTATCTCCCTCCCCCCTTTTAAATGTTAGTATCAAACAATATTTAAGCGTTCATTGTTGATCCTGAAATGTTTTAATCCAAGACAAAGTCTTTCAACCGTGCTGGTAGCTTGTGTCCACGTACAGGCTGTCTCTCCGTTGGCTTGGTTTGATGTTGTTCACCTGTTCGAGAAGTACAACGTTTTTGATCTGATCTTTTCTCGTTCGGTGTCGGCAATTTCCTGACAAACGAAACATTTTGCATGATGCACGGTTCGTCTCCACGTTTTAAGAATACGCTTGGTCCTTTCTTCTTGATTATAGTATATGGTTGTGGATCATACGAGGAGGACAGTTTGTTTTTCTTTAGTTCTTTTAACAGCACGACATCTCCCTCCTTTATCGTAGACGAGATGGCATGTTGGGTCTTGTCAGCATATTCTTTTGTGCGTTGTTTGTGGTTGTGATCATGTTCACAAGCAGCTTCTAGGGTCGGACTTGGCTGGTCTACACGGATATGAGGCAATTTTGTTTTAATTCTGCGACCAAAAAACAGCTCGGCGGGAGAGATGCCAGTAGATATATGAGGTGTTGCTCTATACATCATCAAACATTTGGGTAGTTCTTGTTTCCAATTTCGACCTTCCGCGTTAGCAGCTTTGACAGCTTTTCCTAATGTTT
>CACRXK020015175.1:0-12447 GCA_902702795.2 Paramuricea clavata
CAACTATGGACAGTGTCTGACGACACCGTCCCGTACACACACTAACAATCATGTCAATCACTTTGCCAGTTTTTATTCCGCAATTAATCTTGAACATTTCAATTGTGGGAGAAAATTCCGTTTATGCGCATGCCTAAAAAGGATGAACACGGAGATGTGTTTCTGCGCGTGCGTATATATGAAAAGTGTTCATCCCACAATCATAAGACAATCAAACAGCATTCAAAAGAGACCAACACAACACGCGTGATTCCTTCGGCTACCATGTAATTACAAACTAAACACATGCTTTGAGGGAAATTAGTGATTAAATAACCCCGCAAACCTCGGGAGGTTTGGTAAAAGTTCCTCGGGCTACGCCCTCAGACTTTTACTAAACTTCCCTCGGTTTGCGGGGTCATTTAATCACTAATTTCCCTTAAAGCATGCGTTTACTTATAATAAATCCGAAATCGCCCAGTCTTGTGCGAACGTAATCTCAGAGGTTGTTTATACTGTAAAAATCCGAGCAGGCCCGGTAAGCGAGACAAATATTGACATGCGAAAACCCTGGTCAAACGAAGATAAGAGTTGATGAGAATTGTTCGAAAAGAGTTTTCTCAACTCTTACAGTATGTCCCGGTCAAACGTGAACAAGATTTGCACGAGAGCAGGCTAGATATTACCAGTCAAAGGAGCAAAAAATTTTGAACGACTTCAAAGTTGATAATAGTTGATGAGAGTGCGTGAAAGTTGATAAGAGTTGTCAGTCAAACCCGAGCAAGGTTGCAATTCTCGTCTTCTCTCATCCTCGTTTCACTGGGGCTTAATGAGAATTTTCATCCTACTTAAGCTTGTTAAAACGATTTGGATGTTTTGTCAAGCAGGCGGCGGTTTGTTTTTGTACTTTCATCCCGGCAACCGGGCCAGCTCGGTGTTTGATAGTATGTGGTAGAATTTTCAACCTGTGGCTGCAGAGATCTCGTCTGTTTAAAGTGAAATCTATGCAACCGGGCTAGTCCAATTTTCCATATAAACGCAAGGTAAACTATGATACTCTGTATCTCGCCTACCAACCTGTTCTGGTAACCGGACCAGCCCGGCTTCCATTTAAACAACCCCTCGCAAGAGCAGCGTGAGAAGACGAACGTTAATTGTAAAAATGTCACATTATTCCATTTCATTGTCACGAGGGTCACGAGCTTCTCGAGCCTCCAGCCCATTTCGAGCCAATGATCTCCTAACTATTCTCTCGCACTGACGTGGTGTAACCTCGTCCAAAGCTGTGATATCAACTGACGAGATTAACCCTACATCCTCCTCTTCTGGGGTATCTGGTTGTGGAGTTTCATTTCGCAATACACGACGCATTACTTCAGCCGCTTCGGGTAATGTAGGCAAGAAAGACATCTGTCTCGCCGCGTCGGTGAATGACTCTATTTCTCTGTCATTATATCTCACACGTACTGTACGGTTGTTGTTTAACCGCAAATTGTTGTGAAGACTTTCGGCAAGTTGATCAACGGTTGCATGGCTATCGGTTGCAAGTGTTAAATGGATATGATCATCTACATAGCCCATTAAATTTTCATTCTCGACTTCCTCACGGGTCAAAAGGACTATAACCTAAACAAAAACAGACAGCTTATTGAATATTGCGGAGCCCTGCAATATTGAGTTGATATATTGGAGTTGGCAGCCTGTGATTTCGTTCGTCAGTACGCATTTGATTGGCTAATCGTATATAATCGTATATGAAACGCATCAGATTGGTTAATAACTTAATAGTTCCTTCATGCCGTAGCGATTGTAGTACAGAATTAATTAAATACCTTATAGCCTTATTCGTACTTAATTTCCCGCAACATAAATTTCGCGATGTGGATATACACTCAGAGTAACATCACAAACATCATATTCACCTGAGTACATACCAACACAGAAAAAAAATCATACTGCGGATTCAGGTAGACCGTGAAATGCGAATAGTTGTTGCTTTAGTTTTAACAGTTGTACGATGACGTTTCTAGGCAGATTTTCGACGTTTCTAAGGCGTGGCTTCAACGTTTATTTTTAAAATTTGAACGTTGTTATTACAACGTTCAAATTTTAAAAATAAACGTTGAAGCCACGCCTTAGAAACGTCGAAAATCTGCCTAGAAACGTCATCCAACAACTGTTAAAACTAACGCGACAACTATTCGCATTTCACGGTCTACCTGAATCCGCAGTATTACTAGATTACATTGGTATCGAAGGAACTAGATTCTGTTCCGAAATATCACTTACTCGAACCGTCCTGACCGCGTAGCTCAGTTGGCAGAGCATTGGGCTACTATTGGCCAACACAGAAAAAAATCTTAAATAATAAAATTCTTGACAAATATGACCATGCACCAACTTGTACAGCGGCTCATATATCGACATAAGTAACAAATTATTTAAGAAATAGAAAACGAGTCACGTGCGTTTATGGTGTGATAACGCACGCGGGGAATGTTGGGAGAATACGAGAGAAGCGTGTAAAACACGAGGCGTAGCTGAGCTTCTTCTGCATTTAAACAGCCATCTAAATATTTGGATTGCCACTTGAAAATTGACAAAAAACATGTCTTTGCGCCACCAAAAGAGATTCACCTCCATGTAAATAATACATGAGGGATGAATCCGATCCAGCATGATCTGGTACGGGGGCTGCTCTGGTGCAGAATTGTGTCGGTCGTGTGTGCTGCTCGCCCATCAACATACTGCAGTTGAACTGTAATTGTTGTTCACAGTTTGCTTATCATCATGTTATTGCTCAAATTACTGTATCTCATTTTGTCTCTATTATTTTTTGCTTTGTCATGAAAATAGCACCCCCTGCACCCCTCCTGCCAGGGCTAGGGGGTGCCCCCAGTAAATCAATCCCTGAAATAATAACCTAATATTAAGGCCATGTTACACAAATAGGCAGTATTGCTGCAATTTGCAGTGCAAATTCTGATAAAAGGCCATATGATTTAAAAAATAAGTCACAGGGAAATTGTGAGCATGGACCACAGTTTACACTACCTACATTTTTTATCCCATTTCTTTCATCCGTTTAGAGTAAGTTATATTGTAAAAAAAAGTGTACAATGCAATTAACATCATGCAGGTACTAAATATCTTAATATAGTAAGTGCAACCAGCTAATTTTAGATTGGCGTTAGCTTGGATGCTGCTTCATTGATTGGCATATTAGGCCAATCGGACAACCAAACACCAGACCAAGGATTTTTCACTTAAATCAATCTGGCTCTTGCCTTGGTTTCTATTAACACTCGGTCCACAATTATCATGCTGAAATATATTTTATCTTGTTAAATTTCTCAGTTATTAAAATTTACATCCTATGTAGGGCAACTTGGTCCTACTTCTGACAACCATGAATTGCCCTGATTGTACTTTTAATAATACAATGATGTGAAGAAACCACTTTGTGCCGTCATTTAATAGAACATAATAGACAGTACTTGATAATTGTATACTATCTTAAATAATTATGCCAGCCAGCCATTAACAATTATTAAAACTAGGTACGCAGTGCGTACATGTTGCATGCCATCTGAAATTTATGATGCGCTATAGCCTATAGCGCTTTACATAACCTTTTGTACAACTGGCGTCAGTGGCGTGCACGCCCCCTCCCCCCCCAGCTGGCAATTCTTGGTGGGCGCAAAAATGAAAATGCGGCGCCGAATTTTGAAAGTAGGTGGGAAAAAACGCATTCTCGAAAAAATATGGTTACTTCTGCCAAGAAAAGACGTGTTTATAGGCTACAGTATAAAACAGACTAAGCGCATAGGCGACATATATTAAATTACAGACTATTTTGCCTAACAGTATTTGCTACCTCACAGCTCACACGAAATCGTTCATATAGAAACATGATCAGTGATCACAGGCAATGTCTCATTACCGGAATATTGGTCAGGTTTCGATCGAAGCGATCACGGGAATTATGCCCTTTTTTGCTGGTATTATGCCCATATATTATGCCCTATATTATGCTTCACGAATTACGAGAGCGGCGCAAATTAGATAGTTGAAGTTATGATAACTGATGTAAAGTTGTGTACGCAATTTAGTAGTTTGCACAAGAAGCATGAGTAATGTAAGTAATGAAATAATGCTGAAACATGCCCTTTTGGCAAGGAAAACTTAAAATGCATATGCGTGGGGTGCATGTGTTATTGTATAAAAGAGCTGTAAGTTGTAAATGTGTTCAGAACAGTAGATCAGTAGAGAACAGAATTGGGATTAGATTAATCGCTGGAAGTAGTTAGCATTGCATAATTTAAGTACTACTACTAAATTCTAACCAAATTGCAAATTTCGACACGTTATAATGCCGTTTCCTGACCGTCGGATTTCTGTCAAATCTTCCCCCAAAGTCCAGGAAATGGCATTTCAGAGACTCTAAATTCAGGGGGGGGCATGCCCCCGGACCCCCTAGACAAACCTCGCACCTGCGGCACTCGGCTCGTGCCTTCGGCCCTCGTTTATCAAGCGTAACATTATAGGGGCGCATATTGGTTGACAGCCCTCTGGCCCCTCCAGAAAAATAGTGCCCAGCACGCCATTGACTGGCGTGAAACTTAAAATATTGATTCAATAAGTTTAATATCAATATATTTATTGAAAAATAGCTATTATGTCAAAATAAGAAAACTTAAGATTCTCACGTGAATTAGCCTACGGTGTAGAACCCCAGCAGAAACACGCGAATAGGCAATGTTTTTATAAGCGACCGTTAATATTTAGTTGCAAGCGACGGTAGTAACATTAACAAGGTCAAGGTGGGTCAAGGTTTTATCGAAAGCGATTGACTGTTAGATTTCCTTCACAAATTTATAACTAAATAACGTTATTTCCTTTAGATTTAGCTTTATTGTAACTTTTTAAAGGTATAAAAAAACCCGTGGAAACGGTGAATTACTATAATAGATTGAAAATTATTATTATTTATCATTTTGACATTTGAGTGATTGAATTGAGTTAATTTACACTATATCGAATGTCATGTTGAATGACATGTTGAATCTTATGCGTACTTTACAATGGTTGCTATTTCGTTGTATTAAATTTCAAGAGTATTACTGTCGGGATTCGCTTAACCCGGCAAATAACTCACGTTTGTTCAGTTTATAGTTTACTTTATTGCTGATACTATGTTCTCGTTTTTCACCTACCAAATACATGTCAACAACTATTTTACTACCAAATATCAACCTAATTATTACTAAATATGCCAAACTCGCGACACTCTCCCCCTATTTTATACTGTATGTATTAAATATGATCCTGTCCGTAATGTAAACCTTATTAACTAGAATTTTATGAATAAATTTACTGTATCGTTCAAATGGTTAGTTCCTCTTGATTTGCAATCTCTTTTATCATATTCCTAGCGACTACGGCTGCCTTTCTAGGATTAAATTCTCTTGCTCTGGGATTAAGTTCCGTAACTTCCTCCGTCTTATGTGGTATATCACATGATAACTCCATTGGACATAGTTGCTGCACCGCTCTCTCAATAAATGACTTCCCAGCTCTTAACCTTACCGCACGTACAACACCGTCTCTTCCTTTAATCAGCTTCACTACCACCCCGATGTTCCATTTTCCTCGATTCCGTTCATCCGATGTTATTAATACCACGTCTCCAGGTTTGATAGAGAGTTGTTTGGTCTTATGGTTAAGGTTATGTCTCTCTCTCAAGCCTTTCACGTACTCTCCAGACCATCGGGACCACAATTCATCATTGCAACGCCGTAGATATCTTGCTCTTTTTCTCAGATTACCGTCTTCGATTGATTCGATATCTTCCTCTGGCAATAGATTGGACTGTTCGAACATCATTGAATTTGGAGTTAAAACGGGTAACTGAATGTCATCCTCGACGTATGACAATGGGCGATTATTCAGTGCGATTTCGACATCGAGTATCACTTCTTCGAATTCGTTCCATGTTAATTTAGCACGTCCGCTCGACTTATACAATCCTCGTTTCACTAGCCCCGCTAGTCTCTAGAATTGTCCTCCCCACCAGGGAGCTCTGCTTAAATTAAATTGCCATTTTATGTACTGGTGGGCGAGATAATTTTGAAGCTTCTCATCTTTCTTGATCGCTCTGAGCCACTTCGCTGCAGCTACAAAACTTTTGGCGTTGTCGGAATAGATTTTACTAGGTCTACCACGTCTAGCCACAAACCGCTTTAAACTTCTGATGAATCCCTCAGTCGTTTGATCTTTTAAGAGCTCGAGATGGATGGCTCGGGTAAGACTACATGCGAACAACAGGATATGAGCTTTGCCGTTTTTCGTCAAACTAATCTTGTATTCCATTGGTCCCGCATAGTCGACACCGATTACTTGGAAAGGAGTCGAACCAATGGTCCGGTCTGTTGGAAGATTTGCAGGTGGTGGACTGTGGAACGCAGTGGCACGGAATTTCTTGCACCCGAAGCAATTGTTGATAACTTTCTTTGTTAACTGCCTCAATCGTGGGATCCAATAGTCACGTCTAACCAAAGTCATTGTGAGGCCAACTCCCCCGTGCAGAGTCACGATGTGGGCGTCTTCAACGATCTTCTTAGATAAACGTGCCGCAGGTGGTAAGTATAGAGGAAATTCTCCTTGAATGCGACCACGGCACTCGTATAACTCAGCTGAGTTCAGCTGTAAGTTCAGTCTTAATTTGTCTTCTTGAAACTCGTCTGTACCGCTGGAGCTATATTGAACTCTCTTGATCCACCACTCAACTTGTTGATGTATATCTTTTGTTGTCAAAGGACCAGTAACTCTCGCTTGTTTCTTCAACTTACAGTTCGTTAAGAATCTTCTAATCCAAGCCATGATACGGACTGCAGACTAAAAGCAATGTTTCGACAATAATTCTTCAAACTCATCATTTATCTCCATTTGTGCTGTGTAGACTCACAATAAACACAAGGTCTCGGTTTCCATTCTCCCTGGTTTACTTGAAATGATTTATCTTTGGGCAGCTTCGACTTGTATTTTTGATCTTCTGGACTGACCGGGTTGCGCTCACACCACTTTCTCAAGGCCTCAATCATTTAACTAAAACCCCAGTCCTGCCAATCTTCGTCTAAACGTACCAGGTCAGCTCTGATATCAGGTAACTTATCGAGGGTTACACGAACATAGCCATTAATTTCTTTGATCTTTCCAAGTGTTTCCAAGTGTTTCCAACCCCGCACTGTTTGCAAGGATATAATCTGCTGTACATGAGCATTCGGCGACACTTCGCTCGGTTTTCCATATTTCGTCTTGAGTATATTTTTAGCTCGTTCATAGCCTTCGGATGTAAAAGGAAGACCATCTATACCCATTGTCACTTTAGAGACTAGAAGCTCTTTCAGGTAAGAAAATTTTGCCACTTGTGTTATTTCAGCTTTGTCGATTTCCGTTTCAAATTGGCTCCAGAATCGTTGCCAATCTAATGGTGTCCCTTGAAACTTGGTTATAACTAGTTTGGGTAACTTGACCTTGCTAAGATTTCCTTTGCTTGATTTACTTTCTTCCATAAGTTTCTTTTCATAATCATGTTTCATTTGCATTTTCGCTTCCTCGAGTTTTAATTCTTCTTCGAAACGCTGTCTTCGTTTATTATCTTCTCTCAGTTCATCTTCTTCCCTAGCTTTCGCCTGTAACTTTTCCACATCACCATGTAACTCAGCCATAACTTGTTCATACTTCGCAATCTTTTCTTCGATCTCAAGTGTCCATTGTGTAACATCTTCTGGGTTTTCACCCTTCTCGATTTTCGCTGTCTGTATTAAGACTTTTTGCTCGTGAATACTGTCGATTAACTCGCTAAATACTTTCTCTTGTCGCTCTAAACTCTTCAGTTCGTTTTTCTCTTGGATTCTCGGTGTATCACTTCGCGTAAATTCAAGCATGCGTAGTTTCGCTTCGATCTTGTTTAACATTTGTTTTACGTCCGCCATCTTGAATTTATATTTTCCGTGTCACATAAAATAAACATTCAATATCGATTTATTTCACTCTAAAAATACCTTTTCCAAATAGTTCTTGTTTATAAAATCCTGTTCGGGGTCGCCACTTTTGTCGGGATTCGCTTAACCCGGCAAATAACTCACGTTTGTTCAGTTTATAGATTACTTTATTGCTGATACTATGTTCTCGTTTTTCACCTACCAAATACATGTCAACAACTATTTTAGCACCAAATATCAACCAAATTATTACTAAATATGCCAAACTCGCGACAACATTGTATAGTGTTGTATAACCTTGTATATAGTGTCGTAAGTTCATTAATAAGTTAACCTGCTAACAAGATATGTAGCTTTTGACAGTTCTTTGTAAAAAAAACATTATACAGACAGACATGCAGGATATATAATAGTGTTATGCGCTTCATTATTAATAGTGTTATGGCATATATAATAGTGTTGTTATGGTATACATAATAATGTTATGTTTCCATTGTTAATAGTAGGCTATTAACAGTCCTTGGCTATTGTGCATTATATTTATCCATTATTAATAGTGTTATTAACTGTGAGTCATTCCAGGTTATTACTCTAGAAGTGACCACTTGACTTTCTGTCTAAGAATATTACAAAATCCGCAAATTAACCTTAGTGACAATCGCATAATAGCTAAATGTGTCGAGGTAGCCCTGCGGGTCACATTATACATATATTGTCGGAAAAATGAGCCGTGGAATGGACCATAATTACCTAATTTCTATTAGCTACTATTGTTTAGAGTGCTCAAAATGGATCTGTTTCATTACAGAGAACTGTTTTCTTAATTTTAGATAATTAGAATATTGTTGTAACATACATGCACGCGATTGTTACAATAAAATACGATTTTCATTGTTTAAAAATTATAATAGGGTTATGTTTCCATTATAGTGTTGTTTAGTTTTGAATTATCCACGGATTATAAACAGATTTTGAACAACCTAACCCAAAGTTTTGGCCGCGAGGCAGCAATTTCCTTGCGTTAGTAACTTCTAGTATTAGGTCTAAAGCCTGTTTTCCACTAAGCGGAATTTTGCGCACGGAGCGGAAATTTTTTTTGTCCTGTGATTTCTCGGGTGGAACTAATTAGAAAGGACAAAGAAAAATTCCGCTCCGCGCGCAAAATTCTGCCAAGTGGTAGTAAACCTAATAAAACACAGCCTAGTCCCAGTCGTTCTGAAGCAAGCGCGAGAAAAAAGCGGTGGATGTAGTACGAGACTGGGACCTAGGTGTGACGTCACCGCTCAAGGTGCTTCAGAACGCCTAGCAGATTTCAGTATTTTTAATATGGCGGAAAATTTATATATACAAGTAACCTTTTAATTATAAATACGACAATGTTCGTTCATCATGTACATGTTCGATGTCTACATAACCAAATCAAACTGTATTAAAAATGTGCTCAACTAAAAAAATTTATATACAAATTTACGATACCGACTTTGAGCAATTGTTAATGTTATTTATGTACTCGCAAGTTGTGATCAACACTAGACCATACTGGTATACACAACCACGCTTTCTACTTGACAGGTTTAAATTGCTGAGGAGATAGGAAATATTTGCCTGACATGACGGTGTTGTCAAACATTCTTAGTCGGAGACTCGGCATAATTTTCAAGCTTCTAGAATAATAATAATAAAAAATAGAATAATATGGAATAATATGAATAATAGAATAATATGGCTATATATTTTAGTAAAATATGTATGTACGCGTATGGCTGCGAAACGTAGCCTACTTCATTGTTCCGACAGCATTGGAGCAAAACTAATGACTTAATTATAAATGCAAAGGAAATTTCCACAACATTTTCCATTTACAAATGAGGTATGCTTGGTAACCAGGCCAGGGACCACTTTTTTCAAATCAGGGACCATTTTACCGAAATCTGCTAGGCTCTCTCGCTGAAGCGTTTCGCACAGCACACCCAGGCATACAACTTATTTAAATATATCAAAGCAGCGAATAGAGAGAGAGCCTGGGACTAGGCTGTGTGGGCAGTTAAACAATGGGAAATGACCAGCCTGTTTTGCGCGCACTGTTTGCCTGCGAATCGGGGCTTTCAGAACCGGAAATCGGCCTGAAGCACGCGTTCGTTCTTTTGATTTGGCAAAAGATAGAAGCACGACAAATGGCAAAATTCGCACGGTGCCCGTTTGCAAAAACAACTGCTTTAATTTTTTCTGTCACTTTCATTTGATCTCATCCGTGAGTCGGCCTCTACGCGACCTTTGAATTGATGTCCTGGACATTTTGGCCAGTGTATAACTCAAATATGATCAGTTTTGTTATTCAAGATATAGTTACATTCGTGCCAATAGAAGCTTTCCGATAAATGTTGACCAGTTCATTTCCTAACTTCGAGGAGTTCCTCTGAACAATTCCTCAAAAATTTGAAAAGTTCCTTAAAAAGTTCCTAACTTACTGTTTCATTGACCAATCAGATTGCTCAAAAATAAAATATAAAATTTGATTGGTCAATGAAACAGGAAGTTAGGAACTTTTCAAAGAAATTTTCAAAATTTTAGGGAAGTGTTCAAGTTAGGAAATGAACTGGTCAATATTTTTCGGAACGCTTCAATTGGCATGACTGTAACACAAAATATATTTAATGAAATCATAAACATATTCAATTTGTGATAAAAAATAAATATTTCACTGAGAGTATTTTTTCAGTACCGCCATCTTAGTTGGTCATGTGAAACAAGACCAATTGTGATGAATTCGTCAATTGTGATGAATAAAACGACAATACCCTGTTAATTAATTATTCAAACAGACGAAATACAAAACCGAAACCACGCTAAAAGCCCTGTCACACTATTGCGTATCGTACTAGCGTATGCCAGCGTATGAAAAATATCACTCATACGCCGGTATACGCTGACATACGCTAGGGGTATGTTAAACATAGGTTGTATACGTTTCAAGCACGGTGGCATACGGTGGCATACGGCGAGGCAGAACATTTTTTTTAAGCATGTTCAAAAATTTTGTGCATATCGGACGTATGCTTCATACGATAAGCATACTCTAGGCACACGCTGAATACGCTAGAGGTACGCCAGATGTACGGTACTCATACGCTGGCATTTCAAAGGATTTTTGTGCGTATGAAAATTGTTTCATACGCTGGCATACGCTAGTACGATACGCAATAGTGTGACAGGGACTTAACGTACTCAAAAAATGTTTCGCTTCCCTAGGCAAGCTTCAAATATATTTTGAAGCTTTACTATAAATTATCTTGCAGACTGGTAATTGTTAAAATTTTGCCGACGCACGTTTTGCCGAACGGACATTTTGCCGAATGGACATTTTTCCGAACGGACAGTTTGACGAACGGATATTTTACCGAAAATAGAGATATCTTCTGAACTTTAAGGTGGTTGTATCCCTTTAAACCATTTTTTTTTATTTTTAAAGATAATAAAGTGAAAATATCATTTTCTGATAGGGTTAGGTCAAGTAAAATGAACTATGAAAAAAAATTTACCAAAGTCACTAATTACACTAATTATCCAATATGGCGGCTCTTAATTAGGCCATAATTGCCTAGCGTCGCAAACTTCATATCTCATTAACCAATTACCCAAATTTAATGAGTGATATATTTTTTAAAAGCTTAGGACCTCATCTATTATGTGACACTCTTCATTTTTTTCCAGAATTCATTAATAAAAAATTTTAGAGCCAAAAATGGAATTTTGCATTATTGGTACTTTTAATTGAAATATTTATGATGTAATTTGTTAATAATTCATCAATAATGAACAATGTTGCAATTTGAAGAGTGTCACATAATGAACAATGGTACAGACTATAGATGTGCAAAGTATCAAGCTTCTATAATAAAAACCTAGAAAATTACATGGTTCCAAGTATTGCTGACACACGTCAAATTGCCAAAAAGAGAAAATCCACTTTAAAAGTTTCATTTACAGTTAATGTACCTTATAAAGCTTCAGAAGCCCCCTACTTCATACATAACACCTACTTTCTCTTCAGCCTCATCTATATACTTTTTTCTCAGATGCCCTATTGTTTTTCATCTACTTTTAATTGTTTCTCTGCTTTCTTTTGGTGAGAATGTAATTTGTGATTCATCATATACGATTGGCATGTCCAGCATGGTTGATCTTACAGTGGCAACTAGCTTTCCACTCTTGATATTTTGGGTTGTTTTCTTTCTTTTGCCATTTCTGACATTTATCTGACAGTATTTCATGTTCATTAAGGCATTTCTTGGTATCTAATGATGGCGGAAACAACACCATTGTGCGACACATGGTCTTGTCTTTGCCAAGTTCCATCAAGGGAAATTCCACATTCGCCTTTGTCATTTGCACAAGTCTCTTTAACAATCATGGTATTGTTTAGCATGCTGTCATTTGCCAACTGTTTCACAACAGGCAGCAG
>CACRXK020015176.1:0-12445 GCA_902702795.2 Paramuricea clavata
CAAGAATTTCCATATTTTGAAAAACGACCCTGAAACATCTTCCATTTTCTCCGATAACCCCTTAGTCTCTTTTCGACACAGCAGAAATATCTGTGAAACCCTTGCCCATAGCTCCCTAGCACAGGATTCAACGTCACAGAAAGGCACTTTTCCTTGCCTGTCGTCGAAATGTAAAACCTGTGATTTTATAGATTCCACCACCACTGTTTCGGCACCTACAGTAAATCTGATTTTCACATCAAGCACCATTTCATGTGTGCCTCCTCCCATCTCATCTACTGCATCTCTTGCAGCAGATGTGGCATGCTTTACATTGGGGAAACTGGAAGATGTTTAAGGACAAGGTTTAGTGAGCATCGGCATGCAGTTATTGGCAATGATGCTAACCAACCTGTTGCCAGATATTTTAATGATGGCAATCACAGTGTTTCAGATATGTTAATTCGAGCCCTCTGTCCCATTTCTGGAAGCAATGATAGCCGCAAACAACATGAAATGCGCCTCATATCCAAACTTGGCACTGTTCACCTTTCTGGCATTAATGAACGCTTTTCTTATGCTTAATGCCATCATAGACAATCCAGAAGACACGTCTTCTGGTTTGTCTATGATGCCATCTGTCCTTGCCTGTCTATAGCAACAATGACAACATCTATTTATTACTTTTACTTTTACCTTATTCCCACTCATGTTTTGTTTTGATTATTTTTTGTAGTAATTGTCTTAACTCCCTGTTTATTTTTATATTTTTAATTATATTATATTCTGTAATGTGATTTACATATTTTGTTTACACTTTGTTATTATTAAGTCCATCTGATTGGTTTATTTTATTTTTTTGTCACATGATGCTTTCATACTCTTAGTATAAAAGCCCGTGCATTTTCCCCGATCCCTGCTACTAACTCTTGACGAAGGGCCTTCGCTGGAAACGTCGAATTTCTGCTTATTTTTTAAGGTAGTAATATAACCACTCAGCACAGCATTTTCACATTGGTACTACCAGGGATAATAAATGGATAAGAAACTAGCTGATGTGACCTGATGTTTTCAATGGGCTGATGGCGTGATTAGATGTTGAAACCTAGTTGCAAACCAAATTCTCAAAAACGGCATGTTTAGCAATAATACAGCTAAACATTTTAGTCAAAGAGCAAATGAAAATAACTACGCCATTCTACGATGAAATCTCTAAGTATTCCCAGTCAATTTTAGCAAATATTTTAAGCACTAAACAGTGAAAAAGACATCCCAAATTTCGTTAAAATTGGGGACACCAATTTCGTAGCTACAAATGTAAAAAAATACAAAACAAAGACGAAAAACATTTACCTTGAATACTTTGTCATGGCTTAGGCATGTTTTTAAAACAATTAGATCAGTATATGCTTCAATATTACTCTTTTTTGCTTACGTCAGCTAGAGTCCTATCCATTTATTTTATTATCCATGGTACACCTAGTTGCAATCTGTGATGTCACACGTATTGCAAAGTTCTCGGCATTTTTGTTGTTTCGCTATACTTTCCGCTTTAAAAGAGTAATATTGAAGCATATACTGGTCTAACTGTTTTAAAAACATGCCTAAGCCATGACAAAGTATTCAAGGTAAATGTTTTTCGTCGTTGTTTTGTATTTTTTTACATTTGTAGCTACGAAATTGGCGTCCCCAATTTTAACGAAATTTGGGATGCCGTTTTCACTGTTTAGTACTTGAAATATTTGCTAAGATTGACTGGGAATACTTAGAGATTTCATCGTAGAATGGTGTAGTTATATTCATTTGCTCTTTGACTAAAATGTTTAGCTGTATTATTGCTAAACATGCCGTTTTTGAGAATTTGGTTTGCAACTAGGTTTCAACATCCAATCACGCCATCAGCCCATTGAAAACATTAGATCACGTCAGCTAGTTTCCTATCCATTTATTTTATTATCCATGATATAACTACCAACCTCGTACCCAGGGTGTTTCCTTTTGGCGAGGGGAGAAAAGACGTACCCTGGTCACGTGATCTGCTAAAATCTAGCAGATTTTTAATTAGCAATCCAAGATGAGGTCAATAAATATTTGATATTTGGATGACTTTTATTAGTTTAATTTATAAGTTGCATTTTGTATCATTGTCGTAAAGGAATCCAAGATCATCAGTTAATAGACAATTCCCATTATAGACTAATTTTAAAACTAGGCAAGGAGATGCAAATAAATCAGCACAGCTAGAAAGAGCATACTAAAATTAGTAAAATTGCAAAGGTTGGTTGCGAAATCTTGTAAAATGCCGAAAACTGTATAGCCTTGCAAAATTTGCAAATTTTGTATACTTTTGTATTGCGTGCGGAAATTCCTACCATAGCTATTTCCGCACGCAATACAAAAGTATACAAAATTTGCAAACTTTGCAAGGCTATATTTTCCGCATTTTACAAGATTTCGCAACCAAACTTTACAATTTTACTCATTTTAGTATGCTCTTTCTAGCTGTGGTGATTTATTTGCATCTTCTTGCATATAGTTTTAAAATTAGTCTATAATAGGAATTGTCTATTAGAAATCTGCTAGATTTTGGCACATCACGTGACCAGCGTCTGGGTACGAGGACATATACCGTTGAAGATTACACAACTAAATATGAAATAATATTGTGATTTCTTTCTCTTATACAATACTAACAATCTTAAAACCTTCATTGTCTAGACTGAGACACCTACGGTGTGAAGGAGATACAATCTTCTGAAAAATATGAACAGAACGTCGTTCGTCAGGAGGTTAGTAGCGTGGATCTGGAAATATTGCTTATATTTCCCCAGATATAGAGTATATTACACTGCGGCGCGAAGATATGACTTTTATCTTTGAGTGGTGAAAACAATATTTTACGAACGAGCGCAGCGAGTGAGTAAAATATTGTTTTTAACACGAGAAGATAAAAGTCATGTATTGAAGCCACCGTGTAATGTTCTGTTTATTATATAGTCCCAAGCGAAGGTTGTGAAATTTCACGCTCAAAAGCAAATTGGAAAAGTCACGTGATCGATATCTTCACTAGTGAAGATATGGAAAATATCTCACTGTGTATTTTCAGTATCTCACTCTCTACTATATAATAAAGTTGTATATCCTTCATACCGCTGCGCTGTTTGTTGTCGCCTCTACCTACACTACACGGCTAAAAACGATCAGGTTGTTGCAATATTGATGTAAACAGGATTGAACAATGTTGTGCTGCCCACATTGTTCACAGTTGTAAACAATGTTGAACAATATTGTTACACCCGATTCAGGCTCAACAATATTGTTCAATATTGTTGACAAATGTGAACAATGTGGGCCGCACAACATTGTTCAATCCTGGTTAAACAGCAGGCTCATAATTTGTACGCGTGTACACTAGTACCGACCGAGATTGTGTAGAACATCCACTTAGGGAGCGTTCATACATAATCTAGAGGGGGGCTATGATGATTTTGAGGGGGGTCACGATTTTTCACCATTGCAATTTATGGGGGGGGGGGAGAGGGAGGCTTTCAAAAATTGCCTGAAAGTGATTCTGTGTCAGTGACCAGTCTCTTATAAATTGATTCCAATCATAACCTTAATCTCAACCCAGTAGCTTACTTTAGAATGCATACTACTTACACCGCACTTTGCCTGAAACACAGAAATACCGAACTTGCATTGAAGGGATTTTGTAGCGTCCTACGAGAAGTAGACGAAGAAGGCTTAGCGACCGAGTTTTCTGACTGTCCCGAAGAAGCCAAGTATAAACTCGCGCATGCGTCATTTACACAAGGAGAACTTTTAAAGAAAAGAGAGCAAAATGGTGAAGCATTGAAGTTCTATTCAATAGCCGTGACTACTTCGTGTTGTCGAGACGCAGGAATTTTGCGCGCGCGAGGGAAATGTTTGGAGAACCTCTAGGAATACACACACGCAATTCGGGATTTAAGCGCGGCCTTGCGCTACCAAATCCACTAATTAGTAATTTTTGCGCACGCGCAGTTGCCTACATGATGGATGAAGACGATGAGAAGGCATGCTGGGATTATAATTATGTGTCTTGTGACAATGAGCACCGGAGTTCGAGCTTTTGAAAAGGTAGTTCTGGCATTTGAAAACTGAGTTTTGGCATTTAAAAAGGGAGTTCTGGCATTTGAAAACTGAGTTTTGGCATTTGAAAAGGGAGTTCTGGCATTTGGAAACTGAGTTTTGGCATTTGGAAACAGAGTTTTGGCATTTGAAAAGGGAGTTCTGGCATTTGGAAACTGAGTTTTGGCATTTGAAAACGGTGTTCTGGCATTTGAAAACTAAGTTCTGGCTTTTGAAACTGGCATTTGAAAACTGCGTTTTGGCATTGAAAAGGGAGTTCTGGCTTTTGAAAAAGGAGTTCTAGCATTCGAAAAGACTTGCTTCAAGTCAATCCATGCAAAACCTCTCTTTTTACAAACTCTTTTTTTAACCGAATTGTCTTTCTTTGGAACAATCTCTTTCCGATCATTCGTAACAGTTCGTCTGTTTCATCCTTTAAGCTCCAGCTCCATTCTCACTACTCTTCTCAATTAGACTCTTCTTTCGATGTTAACAGAGTGCACACTTGGAAAACCTACTGCTCTAAATGCCGCTCTTTCAACTTAAGCTGTTGCTCATAATCTAAACTATTAATTTTTATATAGTTATGTATAAATAGTGTTCTAGTCCTTGTCTTTAATGTATGTCTACTTATTGTTTTGTATCAGGTCGGTCTTTACATGGGACTCATGTCCTATTGACCATACCTTCAATCATTGGTATCATTTTTGTGTGATTGTAATGTTAATAAATAAAAGGGAGTTCTGGCATTTTAAAACGGAGTTTTGGCTGGCATTTGAAAACAGAGTTTTAGCGTTCGAAAACGGAGTTCTGGCTTTTCAAAAAGGAGTTCTTGATTTCAAAATGTATTATTCGATTTCAAATTATTCGAATTCAAATTGTGTTATTCGAATAAAAGAAACATATATTGAGTGTAGCACAATAGAATTTCTGTTTGAATTATGACCCTAATAACTCTTCATAAGTTTGAACCATAATACATCTAGCGGAGTGTGGACGAATTAGAATATGCATATCAAATTATTCAACTGTTCAATCACCATTTGAATACGCAAAAAGTTGACAATTCCGGCTATAGACTAAATTTTGATCTCGGCAAGAAGAACAAAATCCATCTCCACAGCTAGAAAGAGCGTGTTAAAATTAGTAAAATTGCAAAGTTTGGTTGCGAAATGTTGTAAAATGCGGAAAATATAGCCCTGCCAAATTTGCAAGTTTTGTATTAATTTGTATTACGCGCGGGAAAATGCACCACATTTTGGCCGAAAGTGTGTATTTTCCCGCGCGTAATACAAATTAATACAAAATTTGCAAATTTTGCAAGGCTATATTTTCCGTATTTACAACATTTCGCAACCAAACTTTGCAATTTTACTCGTATAATTTTCCATAAAATTTTCCATAAAATTTTCCATGTGAAATTCACAACCTCTCCTTCACACGTTTAAAAAACATTTCAACCCCTCCCAAAGGAGATCGTTTTAACAAATGTAAACATAAAATAAAAACAAAATAAACGTTGAGTTTTAACATTGCAATTTCAACTTGAAACAAAAAGTTTTCTATTGACCTTGTACTTAAAAAATAAGATAAAAAATAAGACCAACCTTTATTATTTTGGCGCACTAGATTTTTATAAATTATTTAATATAGGGGTTGAGACTAAAGTTGTTTATTTTACAGTTTGGCATGTGATAACACAATATATTCATTATCTACAGTGTATCAATTATTTCGATTTGTTAAGTTTGTTCAATGTATGAATTAATTATTTTGTTTTTAATTATGTATCAAAACTGCTTTGAGACTATTTTTCTAGTAACCCTTCCTTCTTCAAGTCAAGAATCAACATAACCCCTTCTTCAGCATCTTTCAAAATTTGGTAACCCCTCCTCAAAATCATCCATCCCCTACCGCCCCATAAATAATTACCACTTCCTTACTGAAATACCCCTATTTCCCCCAGAATAACAACACTACAAATTCTATACATTTTATTCCCTTTATTGACAAATTTAAATCTACAAAAACTAATACAAAAATGATCTGCTATACGAGGTATGTAAGTATTTGCGCATGGTGTGGTCCAGTCTCCAGTACGATTAATAGCCTAAAATTCAAGAATAAGAGATGTGTCAGACATTTATTCATCCAATCTTGAATATTCGCTATGTGTGAAATGCGCCTTAAAAACAAGGCTGAACTGTGCCTTTAATAAAATGGAGAAAATTCTCCCCAATCCCCGTTGGTTTGATAGCTCAATAGAGGTAGAACTAAAATTAACCTAAAATAAATTAAAATTAACCTAAAAATTAACCTAAAATAAATTAAAATTAACCTAAAATAAATTAAACTAACATTAAACTAAAATAAACTCCTGAGTTCAAATGCCGCCAAAAGTCAACTTTTAAAGAAATCCTGTTGGAACTTTTCTCTTGTTTCTCTGAGAATAATTCAGTGTCGATGACATTCTGCGTAATCAACATTAGATAAAACAACAACTGAAGTAAAAATGTGACGGTATCTCTCTCCTACCTCGACTTCAGCAATGTCGACAAGATTTTGGACAATTTTCCTTCATGTACATCGCAAACCTTCCACGACAATAACCGCTGGATCGCCAAGACGAACAATTTGTATTCTTGTCAGCACACGATGATCCTGAAAATATCAAAAGGATTCGACCAATTACAACTTCTGTTGAAGAATCTTCAGGAATGGAAAAGAAGACCTGACCTGGAGCAGTTGCGAAATAAATACTAGCTAGAAGCTTCTTGGAGCAACGAAACGTAAGCTTGGATAATTCAGAGAAATCAGTGAACCGTTAAGATCACGGAGAAAGTTAGCTTGGTTGAAATACTAAATGTTCCTCTCTTTTGATGTGCCTCCGAACTGAGGGCCTAGAGCTAGCGACAGAGTAAAAATCCAGTTCATGTCTTTAAGTTTTGCTTTTGAGCGCGGCATAATGCTTTCATCTATGACATAAAATATACCAAATCTCTGGCTTTAAAATGCATGAAATAGCGTTTCGCAGCCCCTAAAATAGACATATTTTTCGGGGAACCTTGCCCCCCAGACGGCCGAACCACATAGTTGTTCTGTGCATTTGACGATAGGATCCCCCCCCTCCCACTTGTTTGGGTCTGGCTACGCCCCTGCCTGTGTCTAGAGTAGACAGACAGGACGAGTCTCTAATATAAGAGAAAGAGTGAAAAAATAATAAATACCTCCACCACTTATACGACCTATATTACGACCTGTATTGCTACGTGTATTGCGACTTGTATTACGACCTGAAAATAAGAAATAATGATGTTAGCTAGCCTTTGAAGGCAGACCTGACTGCTTGAGTAATATTAATGCTATATGTTAGGGTGAGACGGTTCTTATCAAAAAAACAAAAAATCGGCTGAAAAAACCAAGTGAGTCGTTTTTATTGTGGCACATTGTAAAATACACTTGAAAATATGCACACGATGCTACTCAGAATTCTCTTTCGTTTAGTCCACTTAATACCCTGGTTCCAGAGGCTCTTTGCGAGGCGAAAGAAACGCGAGGCGTGAAGGAAGAGCCGCTGGTCACATCGGTTGCAAATCACACTTGATTAGGTTCAGAACTTGAATCTCTCATGTGATTGGCCATTTGTAAAAAATATGTCAAACCGCGGTGATTCGCAACCGATGTGACCAGAGGCTCTTTCTTCTCGCCTCTCGTTTGTTTCGCCTCGCTAAGCGCCTCTGGAACCAAGGTATCTACTATGTTATGGCACTACCACACATGAGATTTCTTTGTGAAACTGCAACGCAAAGCCAAACCAATAAAGAACTTAACATGCCAGTGTCACGATGTACACGTTTTATTTGATTGTGTGGAAATATATAAAATGGCTTTTTTGTGCTAAGCGAACATCGGTTAAATTGTTTTTTAACAGCCATCGTGTTTTTTTGTTTATAGATTAACAGCCTCACCCCACTATATGTTAGGAACACTAAACAGATTCATGTTGGGTGAAGAGTGCTCAAATTTTCTTGCTATCTCGGAATAAACTCGCACATTTTTCGTATATTTTGTCACATCTCGCGTATCGAGACTTCTCCTAAAACCTTATTCCTGTCATTTCGTTAGGAAAAATAACCGTTATCCTATTCCAACTAGGCTCAGTAAAACTACCTTCCAAAATACTTACATACCATATAAGGACTGCGCACCACTGATATCATCACTATGCAGTTTGAGGTTCGGGTCATATCCATTATAACTAGGCCACATGATAGATCCTCTGACATTTGAGTGGTGTAAGCCAATCGCATGTCCAATTTCGTGTACAGCCACGGCCAGCAGATCAATTCCAGGTTGTCCGTTTACGTTATCTCCATTGACGCTATAATCTTCATCTTACAAACCTGGAAAGCCA
The DNA here is from genome assembly GCA_902702795.2 of Paramuricea clavata. NCBI lineage: Eukaryota > Metazoa > Cnidaria > Anthozoa > Malacalcyonacea > Plexauridae > Paramuricea > Paramuricea clavata. The sequence continues at coordinate 8,504 of CACRXK020015176.1, forward strand.
GAATACATATACAGTAAGTTTAAGGTTGGGCACGATATCAAGGCGGCAGATTGTGAGTTTGTAAGTCACTTCCAATATTAATATTTCTGAATTTAAAAAAATTAACCATCATTCTCGCAACATGAATTGACTTTAAAAAATTATAAATGGTCCCCGCCCCAAAACAGGAGTTAAAGCATGTCATTCTCCTCACACACGTCAGTTGTAATTTTTAGTGATGTTCCCCATGGTTTATTTACTCTTCATGGATCGTGGGGTATATAATCTGACTCGTCCCAATTAATACATACATATACTGGATACGAGTCTGAGGTATAATGTCATTTATCGTATGTACACGATAATACAAATAAATTTCGACTTACCTGATTGTAAAATCACTCCTTCCGCTTGTTACTTCCCGAAATCTAAGGGGTGTCACTGCACTCCAGTATGCAAACGCCTTTGTGAAAGTCGCTTTCATTACAGAGCTGCTCACATCCTCCGAATCTCGTAGAAAGCGATACGTTAAACTTGTCTTGCTCCATTTGGAACCAGTTGTAAATGCTTGCGGGCCGCTTCTTCCAGTGTCATCGACCTCGTCAGGATTACCACAACGAGGCTTCAGCATTTCGGTTTGTGTTTCCGCGTCCAGTTGTCCAGTCATCTTAAGATGAAAGTACTTTTGGAAACGTCTTATAGCTTTGTTGAAATCTCCACTACCGGACCTGCCCGGGTCAGCGTATCCAAATTTCGCCATATAGTCCTATAGAATGAAATAGTATTTTACATTATTGTATACAGCTATTTCAATTAAGGTTGTCCCCCGAGCAAAGCGGAAAAGTCGAATACAAGCGCGAAAGGCTGCTGGGAATCGCTAATAAATGAATGAATTTATTAGCGATTCCCAGCAGCCTTTCGCGCTCGTATTCGACTTTTCCGCTTTGCTCGGGGGACAACCTTAATTGAAATAGCTGTATATACATATAAAAATATCACATATAACATTTGCCAGAATAATAGATGGCAACAGCTGTTGCACGCAATTATATAATAACCTAGGCCCCCAATAATATACACTTAATGTCTGCTCCCGAGGGAAATAGTTAGTTTTGTTTTCCCGAGAATCTCAATGTTTCCCGAGACGAAGTCGAGGGAAACATTAAGATTCGAGGGAAAACAAAACTAACTATTTCCCGAGGGAACAGGCATTAAGTGTTTTGTTATATAGCGACGAACAAAAATCAACTTCAACAACATTCATACAACAATTGTATTTCGTGACAAAAACTCTATGGTGTAAACGAGTTTAAAATTAAAAGAACCTACTTAAACGGTTTCAGCAGCATATCCTGTTGCCTGTTGTGTATTTTTCTTCTCTTTTATATTCTTTATTTGAACACAAACTTGGAAAATCGTAGTTTCTAATTATCTGAGTTGTGCCTCCATTTTGTTTATTTATGTACGTGGCCGGTCGGGGCGGGCAACAATTTTTCACTTGTTGCCCGGCGGGAAACATTGCATTTATCTGAAGTCACGTGACCACAAATCAGCCAATCACGTTTGGTGTTCACGCTAGCTATATAACAATTATCACTTATTTACTGAGACCGAGGGAAACAGTATGCAGAGGGCAACAACCGCGGTCGGGGGCCACAAAACACACTGCTTTTCCGAGGTCTCAGTAAATAATAAGTCTCACCGGTTATTATAGTGAACTTAATTTGAAACCAAAACTGGATAAATGGAACACCGTAATTAAATATATCCCTGATTCCCCTGACACCTATCACAGAAAGCCTGCAAATACACTATAGAAATAGATGTTTTTCTTAGCGATTTAAAGCTGCAATTTTATTCCTGATATAAACTTTTTTAAGAAATTTTCTCGACGATTTACTAACTTATCATTATTAAATGCATCATTTTATTTAGTTGCAATACAATTCACTGATATTATAAAACAACCAGGGCAAAAACAACCATACCTCACCTCACCTGATAATACTTTAAACGAAAAAAAGGTTGAAGTTACGCTACACTATATATAGATTTTAGACGAACATCAGAGGGAATATTACAAGAAATTGAAATTTAATATATCCATACCATTGCTCCGTTTTTTTCCGATTTTCCATTGGCTGTTAAGACACAAAGATATGTAAGACACACCGTTGCAGCAAATTGCAGGAACATCTTTGTATTCTGTAAACTAAAGTATTGAGTATCTTCTATTTTCTGTCTTACCAAGACTTTGGTTTGAGTAACTGTAATACTTCACGGCGCTTTATATGCCACCACCTGGCACCCTGTCCACAGCCCACGCAAAGATCATTGTGCCAAATAAGGTAAATGGGCGGCTGCGAAGTAGCCGATAAGGCGATAACCTTACGTACAAGGAAATAAGGAACTCTTAGTTTCGATTGTCCACATCCTATTTTTTGAATTTGAGTACTGTTTATTTTGGGAATATTGGAAGACTTTTGCACTACAATACAGTGTGCAATATTTCAACATACCGTAGGTCACCGGACAAAATAGTGAGATATAGCGCACTGTTTTTCAAAAATCGGCATTTCCAATGAAGTCAGCAATTGACATACCTAACTAGCGAGCCCAAAAACATGATAATATGTGGAGTTCCACAGGGGTCTATCCTTGGCCCACTACTATTTTTACTATACAGGGTGTCTCAAAAAAAACGCTATGGAAATTCAACAAGCTGTCGTGCATCATAAACGTGGCTAAACAACTTAATTTTTACATAGGACGAAAGAACAGTTATTTAGCTTTTCAATGATACTCTTTTTAAATCGTAACGATGAGAAATGGCCACATACTCGTCAAATAAAAATTGCCGGTCGAAATCACATTCTTCCACCGTTGGGAATTGCATGGAAAACGAAACATAAACGATTCCCAAGAGGGAATTGAATGTTAAATTATCTAAAATAAGCTCAACTCGTCAATCTTAGTTAGTGAGACCAGAAGAACGTCCATTATTGCATTAAACATGGTTCAATTAACCCCTGAACAGAGAACATTCGTAATCAAAACGTTTTACGAAACAAGTACCTTGCAGCTGACTCACGGTGCTTTTGGATTGATTAACTTTGCATAATTAATGTATTTTCAATTTCCAACGGTGGAAGAATGTGATTTCGACCGAAAATTTTTATTTGACGAGTATGAGGCCATTTCTCATCGTTACGGTTTAATTAAGAAATATATCATAGCAAAGCTAAATAACAGCTCTTTCGTCCTATGTAGAAATTGAATTGTTTAGTTAAGTTTGTGATGCACACCAGCCTGTTGAATTTCCATAGCGTTTTTTTAGACACCCTGTATATAAATTATATGCCTGATTCGTTAAGTCTCTCAACTTCTTCACTCCATGCTGATGACACGGAAATTTATGCATCTTCTAACGACTGCGCTGACCTTGTCGACAAGGTATAGATATTGATCTTGAAAATATACGCAAATGGATGATACAAAACAAACTTCAAATCTTACCCCAGTAAATCAGAACATATGTTCATTGGATCTTCCTATAACCTTAAGAATAAAGTATGTATAGCAATCCTATTTTAATTAATAATAAGCCATGCAGTGCCCAGGACTAATACATATTCATGCCTTGGCGTGAATATGGACGAAAGGTTGTCTTGGGATAAACATATTGATTCTATCTGTGCTTGGTGCCGGTATTGGTGCAATGAGACTGGTTAAACCTTTTGTACCACTGTCGACAACCAAAATGCTATATAATGCTATTGTACAGTCTTACTTCGATTATTACATCCCGTTATGGGATAATTGCGGAATTGGCCTCAAAGATAGGTTGCAAAAATACCAAAATCGTGTTTCAAGAGTAATTACTGGTGCAACTTACGATATATATATTCGGTCATCTGAGTTACTCGAGAATCTAAATTGGAAACCTCTCGAAGAAAGACGAAA
>CACRXK020015177.1:588-12445 GCA_902702795.2 Paramuricea clavata
TCGTGTTCCCATTGGTAACGAGTTTCAAAGCAGCCAATGAGAGCACGATTTTATATCCGGGACTTGAATTTGCCCCCCCATTAGCTGCGTTCCCAATTTTTAAACTCGATGCCTCCTCTAGTGTTATTTATAATCTCTATGCCCAACACGCTATGGCGTCACGCTAATTTATGCGGCTGATGCCAAAAGCGGGAAAATACAAATGGCTTCCTCAAAGGAAATAGTTCTCCGACATTTTTTGTGTATTCCGATACATAAATAATAAAACAATTATTGAATTCGTGTCTCCCAGGAAATGAGGAATTATTAAGGCCTCGCTTCGTGTTTCTGCCTCAACCTGCGCAAGTAACAGAAACCTCAGCCTTTAATAATAATTCCTCATATATCCTACTCGACCTCATTCAATATTTGTTTATTATTAAGCGCTTTTATGGCATTGTATAATAATAATGATAATAGTAATAATTATTATTATTATTACTAATTTGTGCTGGCCGCTATTACGAAGCTATACACTTTACTTGATATTTTGTGAAAGCAAATAGATTGAAAGCAAATGAACAACTTGTGAAATTTATTTATAGGAAGAAATGGGGGGGGGCGGGGGGGGGCGAATTGAAATCGTACTAATTTGGGGGGTAAATATGAGTAATTAGTAGGAATTGTACTGAAGTGGCTATCGCTTTTCCTGCAATCTCACTGGTCGAAATTGTGCGGCCTGCAGAAGGGGACTATTTACGATCAGAAATTGCGGCCACGATGCTTAGATGGACGAAACTGCGTAGAATGTACCTGAGTATTAATGAGGAAAATTGCTAAATTATATCAAGATATAGTCCGCGGCAAAGTTTTTTATTTATATATTGGTTGAATTTTTAGACTATAGGAGAATGTTGAAGGTCCAAAAAAAATATTAGCTAACTAAAACATAACTAAGAACTATTTGAATTTAAAATTTTGGCCTGGATTCGCCAAAGTTATGTAGAAGTATAGGCCCATTTCCACTCAAGAAAATTTTCCGCGGAATGAAAATTTTGTATAATTTGATTGGCTGACACAAATTTTCCGTCGGAAAAAAATTTTGAAAGTGGATGTTTCAGCAACTCCTTGTCCGCCAGCTCGTTGGTTTTTGTTGTTGCTGACTTTGGCCACGATTCGGGATTCTCCTTCAAAAATTGTGCTCCGTTCCACCATGATTTGTTGTTCACTTATAGTTCCTTTACGGCACACCCTCGCGATGGAATGTCAGCCGGGTTAAACTCTCCTGAACAAAATCTCCACTTCTCCTTCGCCGATAACCGTCTGATCTCGTTGACCCGATTTTGTACATACTGACGCAACCGTTTGTTGTTCTTAATCCAGCACAGAGTAATAAATGAATCCACCCAATAATACACATCGAATTTGAATGCAAGGGACTCTAGAACAGAACGAATAGAGAAAACCAACTTTGCCAACAGGTAAGCTCCCAAGAGTTCCAATCTAGGAATAGATTGTTTTTTTCAGTGGTGCCACTCTTGTTTTAGACGCGATAAGACGCACATCGATTGTTCCGTTTGCATACTTGGACAACAACTCAAGTACACCACAGCTGCTACTTCTCTCTCTGATGCATCACTGAATCCATGGATATCATAACTGAGAAGTTCTCCTGTACCTTCTGAATTGTTTTGGAAATAACTTCGCGGAACATTTATCTCAGATAGTGCACTAACTTCGCCCACCAGGGAAGTCCACCTTTTCAACCATTTTTTCTCAAGGGCCTCGTCCCATTCAATCTTGCTGGAACACAGCACCTGGAACCACATCTTTAGATTCACCGTTATTGGGCTGATCTGTCCGATAGGATCAAATATTTTCACGGACGCTTTCAACATTGATTTTTTTGTAGGTGGCAATGACTTCAGATATTCTATAAGTTGTACATCAAAACTGAAACAAACCTTTTCGATATTCCAGTTAAGACCAAGAATTTTCACTTCTGATGATTTCTCTTGCAATTTCTCAGCTGCTATAAGTTCAGGTGATGTGTCCCCTAATAGATTGATCTTCGACAGTTCACCTTCCGATGATTTGTGTTCTGACGTTTCTTGATTAACATTCTGTTGATCGTAGCAACCGTATTCTCAAACTTATCAATTCGTTCCTTCAAAACTTTCCAATTGGTGCGCCATTTGCGCAGGTTGAATTCGCCTTCGCTCATAAGATAGATAGATAGATAGATAGATAGATAGATAGATAGATAGATAGATAGTTTAATAAAAAATTTACATTGCAGCCAAGGGCTGAATTACGTCAAGTTTACAAAATACGAATTATTATTTAATTACTATTATAATTATTAATTTAAAATTATGCAAATATTTAAAATTTTACTAGGATGATAATAAAAAAGATACCACTAACGTTACGAAGACATTTTCGATGCCACTGCAAATATAAAAGAGTTTTTAGTACAATTAGTATTAAAATGAGGAATGTCAAATTTATGACCATTTCTGAGATCGTGGTGCCAGTTATGTTTCTGTGGGAGGAGGTCATAAAGTTTGTGGTTTGGATCCTTTGTAACATTATCAAACAAGTTTTTGAATAAGAAATTATGGTGTTCTTCTATTGGTTTGATGTTCAAAATTTCTCCTGTTGCAGAGTAGTCCATTCCTGGATTTATTATTGAAATAGCCCTTTTTCCAGTCGAATCAATTCGTTCTTTAAGTATTGTGGAAGGGAGTGATAAAAGGCTGGTACTGCGTAATCCATTACAGATCTAACGCAAGACGTATAGAATAACACAAGATCTCTAACTGGTAACCTAGCTCTTTTTAATTGAACCAGATAATATAGTCTCTTACTGGCTTTTTTGACGACCTCTTTTATTATGGGCATGCCAAGTTAGTTTGTTACTTATTTTTACTCCCAATAATTTAGCACTTTCCACTATTTCGACTTCTTTACCATTAAGTATGACTTGATCTAGGACAACTGGGTCCTTACTAAAGGAAATTCTCAATTCTTTACATTTGTCTGGATGTAGCTTTAATCTATTTTCTTCTGACCATTGCTTAATATGATCTGCTATGTTTTGGGCTGTACTAACATTGCCTTTGGGAAGAATTTCCGATGCTGTGGTATAATCCACGAACTTCCACAGGTATGGGGAATTAATATTCAGGTCTTGGATCATTAAAATAAATAACCATGGACCTGGCTTTGTACCTTGCGGTACACCAGACGGAACAAGGCACCACTCAGAAAAACAGCTATTGGCCAATTTGACTCTCTGCGTGCTATGAGAAAGCAAATCTATTATCCAGTTAATTATACTTCTAGGTATGTTCAAATTACCCAGTTTCTTTACAAGAATTGTATGGTCGATAAAATCGAATGCCTTGCGATAATCAAACAATATTGTCCTTATTGTTGCCCCATTCCCGTCAGTGTTTATAAACCAGTGATGCAGCATACTAATTAATGCCATAGTGGTTGACGAGTTTGGAATCGCTCCATATTGACTAGCATCGATTATGTCTAGAATTGCCGGTTTAACATAATACGTTTGGCTTTCTCGTAAACGCCAAAAGCTGCTTCTTCAGGTGTAGCTCCTCCTGGGAAATCATCCGCATACAACGAACTAGTTAGGAGCTTCGAGACCTCAGGCTCGGAGGAGGCATACAAGGATAAATGATGTTGAATTGTTCCATTGAGGATCGCAGGGCTAGAAGTCAAGCCAAAAACTAATCGACGGAAACGATACTGAACCATATTTGGGGTCTCATCTTCGATATTTTCCCACCAAAGAAATCTTAGCTTATCTCGGTCTGACGTACTCACGGATATTTGATGGAATGCCTTTTCCACGTCTGCAGTGAGGGCTATTGGATGGCTTCGAAATCTAATCAGAACATCAAAAAGATGCGGAGTTAAATTGGGACCTGTCTCGAGACAGTTGTTGATAGAATGTTTACTATCAGTGTCCTTCGCTGATCCATCAAATACGATGCGTAACTTCGTGGTGGCTTTGTCTGATCTCACAACTCCGTGATGAGGCAAGAAGTGAACATCTTTACTATTCTCTTGTTTGTTTGTAGCATTTATTTCAACACGATTAAATTCGCAGCATAGCTGATGTGGTCGTGCATTTACATAGTTATGTGCCTAACCCACCCTGTCAACTTTCCCTGTGGGAGGAAACACGGAGTGCCCGGAGAAAACCCACGACTTTCGGCAGATCGTTGACTTACTCTTTTCACATTAGGACTGGGTTCCAGTCACAATGAGAAGTCCTCATTGAGATACGAACCTGCGGCCTTAGAGGTGAAAGGCAAGTGCGCTAACCACTTCGCCACCGAAGCCCAACTGGGACTCTTTCAATGATACCTGTTCTCTCCTGTTCCTTGAAAATATCGTCATACTGGTTTAATAGACCTTCCTTACTTAAACGGGAGTTTAGATGATGCAATCGAGATACACATAGTCCAAAATTAGAATTTTGCAAAGACTGTTCCTTCTTCCAGGGAAGATCAACTTGATATTTTCCTTCGGTCTTGTCAAATGCAATGTCCTTCAAGAATTCTTTTCTTTGGTGGTCAGATTCAGTGTAATCAACTATGCCAATGGACTCACTGTCCAAAAAACGTGCCAAACTATCAGTTTAATTGGATGGTTACTCATCATTTAATATGGAATAGCTTGGTTGCATTGTTGGAGTATCAGGTTGGATATGACATGGTTATCCCCATTCTTGGTATTTTGTTCTGGGCCCGAAACCAACCAACCAAACTTGCTGCCAACTGCTGCCAGTCCATTACTCTCTCGAATGACATGCCCGGTTATAACATCCCAATAGTAGTCCGATCCAATTAAAACATCAATGTCATCATGACTATTTGTAGCTATTTAATAGTCGGCATGATCCAGCTCTAAAAACGAAGGATAGCTTTCTAGGTTTATTGTTCCAGGTAGTGGCGAACATATGTTACCAAAACTCAGGGCTGCGATATTTATATCTTGTCCATTTCTTTCTTGTAGCGTTAATTGGACCAAATCACAGTCGTTCTTCGAGAAACAGGCATCACAAAAGGTATTGAGGTTTAATGATTATTTCTTGATGGATTTCAACCCAAGCTTTTGTTGTAGACCAGTTGTGACGTACGATCTTTGACTTCCACTATCAATGAGCACTCTGACAGGTAAGACTTCTGAACCTTCATTGGAATATGCATATGTCCTTGCTGTCTGTAACAATACTCTCGTTTGACTTCTTGTCACAGATGTAGTGGTTGTACCAACTATTTGACGATTCATTGACAACAGCTCCAGTCGTGGAATCTTGCCCAGGTTTGTTCTCTGGTGGTAGACTCGATGGGTCTTGTGGTGGTTGACTCGAATTAAATTCACAGATTGACTGATGATGCTTTCCTGAGCATTTGCGGCATCGTCTATTGGAGGTGCATTGGTTTATTCGATGACCCTTTCTCAAACATAAAAAGCAATGTCCTTGTCTCTTCAAAATATTCTTTCGAGCTTGTGGATCTTTAATCTTCTCACACGAGGCAGAAAAGTGTTCTGCATCACAAAACACAAAACACACAACGTATATTGCTCCCATTTTGATATCCTGCGAAAAATGCACCCGTTGTGTGCATTCTCTGTCTTGGCTGCATGAGTACTTGGATCCCTTATCTTCAGATTACTACTCATCTCTCTTACTTGCACTTCACTCTTCAATACATGCAATACTTCTTCGATTTGCCAAACATCTTTCGTTGTAACGCGCGCGATCTGAAGACGAACATCTCATGGTAATTTAAACATAATGATGGGTATGAAAAAGCTCCCGTATTTATCAGACGTCACTCCCAAAGACCCCAGACCGCGAACATTGACCCCAACCTTATCACATATCAGACGAAGCACAACAGGTTTGTTTCCTGAACATGTAGGCAGTTGCAAAAGTTCACCCATATGCATTGATATTATATGCTGTGTATTCCCGAAACGTTCTTCAAGAAGATTCAATGCAACACTATAATTTGCCTCAGTTAATGGCAATCCTTGAATAACTCTAGCAGCCGGACCTTCCAAAAGTCCTTGCAAATAATTAAACTTATCGATTGGTGAAATGTTTGGGTTCTTATTAACTGAACTGTCAGAACGATCCCAAATTGTTTTAAATTTTGTAATTTCGCCATTAAATTTTTGTAGAACCAGCTTTGGTAGCTTTGGGTTCACAGTAAAACTGGATGGGTATGATGGGGCCCCCTCTATTGACTCTACAGAAATACTTGTGGGGTGTTCTTCAGTAGGTAAAGGCAGATTTTGCTCAGAAATACTTTCTTGCTGTTCAGCCATGTCCGTATTTTTTGTGGGGCGTGCATTTATATTGTCTGACAACGAGGGCTGTGACGTAAATGTGTACAAACACTCAATCATACCTCTTATTTCTACAAATTCTCGCTCGTATTGCGTCAGCATCCTCTATTTCTTTCTCAATTTCTTCAACCTCACACAACGACAACATTTCATCATCCATACCTCGTAATAATTTCTCTTTCTCCTCAAGTAAGTTGTCTAAAATCTTCAAACGTGAACGATTCAACGTGGGGTATCTCGGGGGTTTTCAACGATCGCCTTCGCTTCTTGTATAAATTTTGTTGTAACTCCACGATGCCCCCTTCTTTTTGCCTTTAAACGATCAATATCTGTCTCACTCATAGTAACGTAACGAATACTTCAAAATTCAAACGACAATCAAATTCAAACGAAAACGATGTTTAAACGACGAAAATACGGCCCCACGCTGGGCGCCATGTTACGAATATGTAATTAATTTATTCTAAAACGCGCGAAAATTATACTGGAATAACAACACAAAATAATCGCGACAGAAATATCGCTTAAACTAATAATCTACGTTACAGTATTCCTCCTTTGATGGACTAATATTTTCAGAGACTTTGTACTCGATGTTACTAGTATACATGATACATAATACATGATACATGATACATGATACATGATAAAGGCAAACTATTTCTGATCGTCGATCCGACGGCACGGCACTTCGAATCGAAAATTGTCACACTCAAATCTCTTTATTCTCCAAAAAAATTCGCCAGCATGTACAACAGATGCCGTTCTTTGAAAATACGGAGATACTTCGGCGAGATATGATCGTTATATAAAAGGATAATTTGAAATATGATATATAGACATCATAAATTGTTTTAAATACATTTTTTATTATAACATACGTGATATATACACGACAATATGTTGTTTCCCATTGCACAATATGCAAATACCAAAAAGCGGGAAGTGGGCAGGCGGCGTCCCCCCTTCCCCTCCCCGTAAATCCCAATGGTTTTAGGAGGCCTGGTTACACAGGCGTTCGCCGTAGTAATTTTCGGTCCGGGCAAGTTCAATATAAAATTACCCTGGATTCCAGAGCCTTCAGTAAATAATAGATTGAAACGTCGTGAAGGCCCTGGTTCAACGGGAGGATTCGATCTTTGATTAAACCGCGCCAATCACAAAACAGAATTAGTGGTTTTAGTACAGATTCTGTACTAGTAACATCGAGTACAAAGTCTCGGAAAATATTAGTCCAACAAAGGATGAATACAAGGAGAACACACGCTATCAAATAGGCAAGTCAATTTCATTTTAAAATTTATATTTTATGACATATTTTTACTGTAATATACATTACTATAATATACATTTCTACTATAAGTCTATACTGACCCTTGCGAGATTGGGCCGCCTGTGTACAGAACGGCCACTCCTTGCAATCGAAGTGTGAAGTGCGGAAGTGGAAACATGTAATATGAGACTATTCCATCCCCCTCTTAGCCTATCAATTTTCTATGGGCAACGTGACCAGCCCCGACCAGGGTCTTTCCTCAATAAGAGGGAAGAGCCTGGGAACGAAGTTGGTGAAATGGCCTTGTTCACATGTCTAGCACAACGGTGCAAACCCGTGTTCAATGTAATATTCAATGTATTGAGAACTCTATCAGATCTTACGAGAATCTATCTGTATCACTGCTATAACTGTGAAACTATTGAAATCTAAAGTGCCATTATTGAATACATGCGAAAAGCTGAACTGAAATGACTGATCATACAACACAACTTCATCTTGTAAATATAAAGTCAAAGGTCATATAATGAGACTTGTTATTGTGAAACATGTCACAATTAGGTTAAATTGCGGATGTGGAACGGATCCACGGAGCGGATGCGGAACGCATTAAAAACAATAGATAATGAGATGAAATGCCTATGGTAACTGTTTATTTCGTAGTGTAATCCATCAGCTTTACAAAACAGAAAGTCGTCATGCCCAAATAAGAGCTCTTGCAATTCAACATTTAATAAACGAGTTACGAAGGTAGTGGTAAGGAATTGTTTATCTCGTAAAAACGTTGTTCTAATCCACATTTTTGAGTAACGTGCCTGCTCTAGCCTATGCCTGTTCTTACTGTTCTAGGTTGTCAGCAACCCTATATACAGTTCTTGCCGTGTCTTTTTCGAATTGAAACTTTACACTATCCTTGGAACCCTAGTTCTTTATTACGATCGACCAATCACACAGACGTATTATAAGCGTTTGCTTCTGATTAATAATTATATAACGTACCAACGCCAAACTTACGCCAGCTCTAAAAATCACTGTGGCATAACTTATAGCGGTGTAGGCAATGGAACATGCTGTGCTCAGGGGCGCAACTTGGCTGTACGTATTGGGGAGGAGGGCGTCGTCGACCAACGGGCGTCGTCACTGCAGTGGCGGCGTAACAGTTTTTATTTTGGGAGACTAATTTCCATAAATTGTCCAACATCTAAAATGTTTTGTGCACGTTTCGATTTCTTTAATCGCCCCTGCAATTTTCCTCAAAATCTAACCAATTTTTATATATAAACTTCGAAATTTGGCACCGTACCATTTTTTATCCCCCTCTGCCCCACCCCCTTTTCCAGTGGCGGAAATTCACTTTTTTCGGGGGGGGGGCAAAGCCTCCTAAAAACTCTCAAATTTCCGACATACCCCCCATTTGCACTCGTAAAGACTGTTTTTAGCCCTCTTTTAGGTCAAAATTTCCGAAAATTCGTCAAATTTCCGTGACGGTGCGGGGGCGGGGGGGCGGCTGCCCCCCGCCCCACCAAGATTTCCGCCACTGCCCTTTTCGTTCCGCTTACTTCAATTGCTGTGCTCGACATACAGCCCAATACTAAGCAAAATTTGACAGAGTATCACATCATGTTTAAACTTGGAGGGGGGGAGGGGGTATCACACACCCCACAACTCCAACAGTTTCGCTCCTGGTTGTGCTTGAATACCTTGAGAATAGATTATTGGGAACTATAAGATTTTGCAGAAATTTCATTTCGAGAGAACACGGTTTGTAAAGATTTCAAATAAAAGCGATAGTTGACAAATACTGGAAATCATAATTCATTAGTACAGTAACTATATTCCCCCACCTTCATGGTCATGCCACCGTTGCACCGAAATAAACATATCGTATGTATTAAAATAATTTTTTTCTATTAATTTAGCTCTTCTAGTGCTATAAGTGTATTCTTTCTGTACGAAAACCTTACTTGAAGAAAAAGTTCGCTGGTTCCAACTGCTTTAAGGTACGTAGTATTGGACAAAAATTTTAAAACTTTTTAATATCTGAATTTTTACACAAATTTTTTTGTTGTTGAAATGACGGCCGAATATCATATGTGACGTTGCGCGCCAACAAACAGGGTAACCAACAAACGTTTGCCAACAGGGGCGATTCATGATATTTAGTATACAAAAAATGAATGTTTATGAGTGTAATAATAAAAATATTTTCATGAGGTGCAAGCTGGAATTTTCCATTCAACGAAGGCGACAGCCCAGTGCGATGGAAAATTCCATCTTTCACCGAATGAAAATATTTTTACTATTTTGCTCGTAAAGATTCATAATTTGTTTTATATAGCACCAAAATAAATCGATGTTATATGTTTTTTGAAATTAAATAAAACGAAACATGTACATACCAGAGTTGCTTGTACAGTGTTTAAAATCAATAGAAATATCCAATGAATGAATGAATTAATGTAAAATGAAGAGTGAAGAAGGAAATATTTAATCAGGGATGTCTGATTCATCATAGCTGGCTTAAGCGAAGCCCTGGCTACAAATAAAATTACAGAATTACAAAAATTACCACAAATATCATAAATATTTACATACAATCTAATATTATCTAATGATAAAGTCTAATGAGTATTAAAGGAACTTTCCTTTAGGAACTTCTTAAGATCTATCTTAAATTTTGAAAACCTGGTTTCATTTCTAAAACTTGATGGTAGCAAATTCCATGTTTTTGCTCCATTGTATCGAAAAGAGCCTTGCTACTTTTGTGTTATTGCTAAAGGTAATCGGAGTAAATCCCTATTTCTAGTATTATAAGCATGGATTTCATTCATGCAATAAATACGCAGGTGCTAGACCATTCAGGCACATAAGAACTTGCACGCAAATTTGATATACCTTACGAGATTGTAAGGATGGCCAACTAAAAGTTAGGTTAATGTCGCACTGCCTGATTTTACTCCTCTCAATGATACTAGCTGCCCTCCTTTGAAGCTTGTCTAGGAAGTCGCAGTTTGTTTTGCCACAGCTATCCCATATTGAGGAGCAGTAATCAAACAGAGGCACAATCATAGCATTATACAAGAACGTAATACATGTCTCTTGAGACAAGATCTTTCGAGCCTTTCGTAGCATACCCAACCTAGATGAAATTTTGTTGGTAATAAAGTCGATATGATCATTCCAGGACAGACATGGATCAAGTACAACACCAAGATATTTGTACTTGTAAACTCTTTGTAGAGTGGTGTCGCCATTGTCGTAAAACTAATAGTTTTAGTGATTGTTACAGCAGCCATTTTTCTAAAATTAATAAAAACAAAACGGAGCAATAAAACGAAACGTTTAGTACAAAAATGCTCGGCTGAACACGTCCCATTGCACACTCTGCAAAATGGTAATTTTTATTCCATTTCACTTGATCATATAATCAGCTTATTAAATGACCAGAAGTTAATGAGGTGTTGTACAGTATAATTGGATTCAAGAGATAAATTATATTGAGAACGAGCTAAATGTCGTACTTTAGTGCCTGGGAGTAGGGGAGGGGGAGGGGGGCAGAGAAAGCCTGGCGAATGCTGATGAGCGTTATCTGCAATTGCATATCCTACCTTATAAAAGCCCAGTACTGGGGAATCTTGTCCTCAGTCGTGAAAATATTACTTGCTCCCATGCACCTCACCCTTGGAGCATGATGCCCGCACTATTCTCGCGTTTGGGAACTTCACTCGCGGAGATCGGAGTACCATGGTCGCAGCTCTCTCAATTGCAGTAGTTTGTATTTCCTGGGCTTATCTGGGCAGCACAAAACTTCCTCTCCGTAAACGCGTCGTCGTTATCGATTCGAACGTACCGATCCGCCGTAACGCAACCCCGTATCTGTCTAGGGTTCGGCCTACCCCCAGCGCCCCCCTTCTCTTCTCGATCGTAACCCCGTTGTCCCACTAAGCAGAGCCTGAAATAACGGCCGGCGGTCGGCGGTTTTCCGACCAAATTCCAGTTTTTCCGACCAAATGCTGAAATGATCGGAACTTTCGTCCGGACAAATGTTGAAAAAAAATGATAATCTGTTTTTGTATCTGCGCGTAGCGCAGATATATTGCTATCGCGTCAGTCAGTAAAGTAAAGTAAAGTTAAGTAAGTTAAGTTAAGTTGTTAAGTCCGTCAACCTTGTTTTGAAGGCCTGTTCGCAGGCTAGAACAGCTTTAAAACAAGATG
>CACRXK020015178.1:0-12444 GCA_902702795.2 Paramuricea clavata
AAAAACGGAGTCGGCTAACGCGCAATCGTTGTCACAAACAGGATTGGCTCAACCACTTGAAGCTGGTTCAACGCATGATGAAGTGATAAAAATGCCAATTCAGATTAGAATCACCTTACGTATATCTTCTCGGCGTACAGTATACCACCAGAGATCATACAACTGTCAACTCATTTCAGTTACGAGAAAAAGTGACATTAGTACTAACAATAATTGTAACTTTTCCTGGCTTCCAAGCTACTATCTTATTAATACACGTTCGCTTTTTTCGAAAGTTGACGA
This sequence comes from Paramuricea clavata, assembly GCA_902702795.2. Classification (NCBI taxonomy): domain Eukaryota; kingdom Metazoa; phylum Cnidaria; class Anthozoa; order Malacalcyonacea; family Plexauridae; genus Paramuricea; species Paramuricea clavata. Next base: position 283 of record CACRXK020015178.1, read on the forward strand.
ACTGCAAGCGCTTTTATTTAGCAACCCTGCAGACATCATTGCTATCACAGAATCGTGGTTGTACGAGGATATCTCTGATGACCTCATAGCACTTGGTGGGTATAAAATTTATCGTAATGATCGGTCTTACGCACGTGAAGGCGGCGTCTGTATTTACTTGTCGGAAAATATTCCCTGCCAACGAAGGCTAGACTTGGAGAATTCAAGCTTCGAGTGTTTGTGGCTTTGGCTTCGTCCCGAACGCTTACCCAGACCCTTGTCGGGGATTGCTGTTTGTCTTATCTACAACCCCCCAGATCGTTCAGCTCAAGAGCTTCGTGATCTTGACGAGTATTTGATAGACACTACTGACTGCTTGCGTAATAAATATCCGGATTGTGGAATTATTATTCTTGGAGATTTTAACAACTTTGATTTACATAGTCTAGCATCCAACCATACTAGCTTAAAGCAAGTTGTCCATTTACCTACCAGAGGGTCTGCTATCGTTGACCTTAGGGACTGCTCATTATTTATTGTACAGGGGGAGACTGAGGAGAAACTCTACAGTTATAATATTTTTTCGTTGCCCCCCTCCTAAGACAAGTAAAATTTTCAAAGCCCCCCCCCCAAACAGGCAAAACAAGAACATAAATTTTGGTCCCTCCTCTAGCTCTTTATCTTTATTTAGAGAAACAGAAGGTCTAGCTCTTTATTTAGAGAAACAAAAATAGATAATGGGGACCAATAGACACTTCCCATTATAGACTAATTTTTTATCTTAGCAAAAAAGTATATTGCCGGGAAGGGCATACTAAAGTTAGTAAAATTGCAAAGATTGGTTGCGAAATGTTGTAAAATATGTAGAAAATATAGCCTTCCAAAGTTTGCAAATTTTGTATACTTTTATATTGCAATTTTCGCACGCAATACAAAAGAATACAAAATTTGCAAATTTTGCAAGGCTATATTTTCTGTATTTTACAACATTTTGCAACCGAACTTTGCAATAATTTACTTATTTTAGTATGCTCTTTCTAGCTGTGGTGATTTATTTGCATCAAGGACGGATTTTGAGGAGAGGTGTGGAGAGGTGCGCACCTCCCCTGAGATCGTTTTGCACCTCCCCTGAAAGGTCAAGCACCTCCCATTGGGAAAGTTTCAATGATGGAACAAAGTGAAAATGAGATGGTTGCTTAGGATCTACACTTCGTGACGTAAGAAAGTTTTCTCTGTAAAATTGAAACAGTGATAGCCATTCATACCCGTGTCAAGTACCCTTTTAATGCAATTTTTTTGATAGAAACTTTGGAGCAATTGTAATGAAGGGCAAGATTGGAGTCATATACATTCATAATTCATTAATACACTGGTACATATGTACACTACATGCATACCTTACCTCGTTGATATTGGCCTGTTCTACAATAAGCCCTAACTTTCCATGGGAGTTGTGAGCTAAACCGCTGCACCTCCCCTAAAATTTTTTTCCACCTCCCCACTATTTTCACCAAAATCCGGCCTTAATTTGCATCTCTTTGCCTTGTTCTAAAATTAGTCTATAATGGGGATTGCCTATTTACATGAACATAAGAAACTTTTTATTTGGCTTCCATTTATGAATATTGAAGATCTATAAACATTGTTATTTGTTAAGTTGTTTTGTGATACATTTTTAAAACTACTAATGTTTTTTCAAACTGGTGAATATTTTCGAAGCCCCCCTTCTTTCGTCTCTCTGTATTTTTTCAAAGCCCATCTCTTTCAGGTTTTAAAAATTTTAAAGGCCCCCCCCCAGTTTCTCCTCAATCCCCCCTGTACAATAAATAATGAGCGGTCTCTTATTGCAACCAATTTGCATAACTTGTACGAGAAGCCGTATTAAACTGGCTCCGCTTAGCACTTCGAATCATAACATAGTTCATGGGCTTCCTCTTACTAAGGATACCATAAATACTCTGGCCCCCAAACCTAAGCCTATAGAGCACTTTGTGAGACGTTATCCTCTGTCTGGAATTGAGGTTTTCGGACGTTGGGCTTGCTCAAAAAATTGATATGACGAACTCAACGATAATCCAGGGATGGATGAATTGGTTACCTCCTTTCCATCACAAGTGAACAATGCTCTTAATAACATCTTCCCACTAAAGACAGTGAAATTACATCACACCGACAAACCTTGGATAACCCCTTCAATCAAGCAACTTATTAAAGATCGTCAAAAAGCCTTCCATAGAGGTGATAAGCAACAATGGCAACTATTGAAGTGCAAAGTGCAATCAGAAATTAAACAGAGGAAAGAAATGTTTTATAAAGATAAGATTCAGCATCCTCGTAAAGATGATTGTCGAAAGTGGTGGAATGCTGTAAATAAAATGTCCGGAAGATCAAGAAAGAACACGAGCTTCAGTCTCGAGCGTGAGGGGAAAACCTTTTATATAATAACTACAGTGAAACACGCAATTTGATTGGTCAACAGCCGTGCAGGATCAGACAATCCTGCACGGGAAATTCTGAACAGAAATTATTGCATATAATTTTACAAATATACTCGCATTGTAAAGTTTCATTGTACGATACCTTTCGACTTTGAAGTAAGTTTCCAATTATTGAGACGTTGGTTTAGTTGTATGAATAAATTTCTGAACGATACATTGCTATTCAGCAAGTAGCAACGCGTAAGCGTTGAAGTTCATCAGACCATGGCATGCAAGTATAACATCTGTCGCTTCAAAGTTGATCAAACGCGTCGCAATCTTCAAAACTACTTTGGCTCTCTGTTTAGCGAGTTTTCCATTTCAAATTTCGTATATTTTATCGAAAAAGTCCCTGTATTTTCGCTGTATACTTTCGCGAATTCGCGATCAAATTCTGTTCACATATGTTGTTGTTTTCAATAGCGTGGAGTAGCGATTCTCTGATTGGTTAATTCACGAATGTTGTGAGAACTGCACATTTCATCAGCAATTTTAATCAAGTTAAGCGTCGTTTCACTGTAGTAATTTTATAAAACAATTACCGAATGGTTTTCCCGTGCAGGATAGCATGATCCATGCACTTGGGATGTTGCTCGACTTTCGGAAAGCGTAAAAATACACTCGCCTACGGCTCGTGTATTTTTACGCTTTCCGAAAGTCTCGCAACATCCATCGTGCATGGATCACGCAATCCTGCACGGAAAACCATTCAGTATTCCTTTAATCTGATTCCGAATTGGTGAACAGTCTTAACAGTTTCTATACATCTGTTAATGCAGATATCCCTCCACTTGATTGCTCAGTACTACCGGAATTCCTACCCGCTAGCTCCTGACACACCACCTATAATCGAACCTTGTCAAGTTTATAAGAAACTTTGTACTCTTCGACAACCTTTCAAAGCATGTGGCCCTCATAATATTACATCTCGCATATTAAAGAAATTTGCTCACGAGTTTGCAAAACCCGTTGCAACTATCTTTAATACATCCCTAACCTCTGGAACATTTCCTGCCGCCTGGAAAGATTCGTGCATTTCCCCAATTCCAAAAGTGTCACAACCGACTTGTGAAGGAGATACTCGACCAATTTCTCTCACCCCTTGTCTTTCCAATGTCCTGGAGGACTTTGTTGTACAATGGATGATGAAAGACGTCGTGAATATAATATTGACATACAGCAATTTGGTCGTTCGAAAGGATCATCAACAGCATACTGCCTTCTCGATATGATACATAATTGGCTATACCACCTTGACTCTCCTGATAAGCATATCCGTCTACTGTTTTTAGACTACACAAAGGCCTTCGATCTTTCGTATCGGACATAATGTGCTTATTAGTAAGCTTATTGATATCGAAGTAAGGCGCTCTCTGATCCCATGGATTATAAGTTTTCTATCTAACCGTAGACAGTGTGTTAGACTTGGTGGCGCTACCTCGGACTGGTTGGCGGTTACAGCCGGTGTACCACAAAGTACAAAATTGGGACCAATCTTATTTTTGATTATGATCAACGATCTAAAGATCCCATCCCCATATATTCATCATGGCGGACAGTTCTAATTTTGTGAGCTCTACGAAATTCCATCAAAATATCCCGAAAATATGGAACGCTAAAGAAATTTGTAATCATATAGCTTTTTCCAACTTAAGTTATGATAGTAAACGAATTAAATGGATTGGAACTTTTGATACATTGCAGAAATTTGTCGAATGCGATCTTAAATTGGATGGCAAATGGTCTTCGCCAGGCGGTTGTTCGAAAATAGTTTACGTGCTATAATCTAGATATATCAATAACTTGGTACCCCAAGAAACTAAATACACTCGTATTTCACGGTGAGGAAAGCTCGGGTTTGGTTGACGCGTTAATAAATGTGTGTGCAGAGGCAATCTCTGAAGTCGACGGTTTATCAAACAATGTATGCATGTGTGTCGGCCATACATAGTTCGATTGCAACTATAAAACCAGCTGTTGATGAACCTGAACAGATGTCTAATCACTGTATTAAGGACTTTCAACTAACTGATAATAATCAAAAGGTCAGTATAGAGCATGATTTCAAACTTGGCTGTCAGTGTAGAATTTTAGCTGCTGATTTGGAGGGAGTTAAGCTCGATATAGCAATCATGTGCAGGTACATAGAAACTAAGTTTCTTGCAGCTTACAATTCACGGGATAGTGATAGTGAACAAATAAGTGAACTTAAACACGAGCTTCTTAAGGAAAAGGAGAAATGTAGTCAGTTGGAGGCTGATATATCTATTTTGGTTCGAGGAAGGAATAGAAAGATAAACGAATTAAAAAATACCATTACCTGTCTCGAAAACAAACTTAAATCAAGCGATGTCATAAATGAATCTCTAAGACAATCGCTAATGCAAATTAATTCAGAAAAATTCAATGGTGTATTGAGTACCGAACAAAGCCTGTCAAACCAACCTGAACAAATTAATACTTATAACTACATCATAGACACTATAAAATCGATAGAAACTGCAAATTCAAACCTAGGAATTTGTTTACCAGGTGAACCATTTATTCCCGAAACTGTCAGCGTTGAAAGCCCCCTTGATAATTCATGTTTAATTGTCCAACCAGCAAGTTGTAATAGAACCAACAATAAACTCGACAACAAATGTGAAATTAACAAAGTGAAGTTAATGGAGCATAATATGAATAACGACAAAATCAGTAAAGCTAAGGTCTCGCGAAGTTACTCTCGACGCAATCTTAATTCACCCCCTTACTGTGAGCCATTGTCGCTGAAATCGCTTGGAAACTTGCCTCTTATCGAAATATCCAAGCCATTTATAACTCAGAAGAAGGAAACCTTTTTAGAAAACCCATCAAATATATTGAATGATAATACAACTAGCACTGAGACAGTTACTCAGCATGTGTGCATTGGCCAAATACCAGCTGATATCTCTGAATTTATTGTCTTAGAAGGCGACGAATGCATGTCTGAGTGTGACAATACTAATAACTGTCCTTTTCGGCAGAGCTTTCCGGAGCGTCCCCCACCCTTGCCTCATGTTCGAAGAGCGGAATGGTTGGCGCATTTAAATCTTGTTCGCCGACTGACGGCAAAGTAAATTCTAAAGAAAATGAGAGAGAATCACATGAAAATTACAGTTCGATTCCCGTTGAACTTCTTGTTCAAAAAATTCCTGTGAGAATAACCCATCGCGTATCAAACTTTCAAAGAAAAATAAATGCAAAACCTAGACAATTAAGAACACTACAGCATTGTCCTGAACACAGACAAATGGAAAATCAATCGGTTCCAGTACCAGGGAAAAGTTTCAACCGTAGAAATAATTAAATTTATATTAGTGGCCACCAAACCAAAAAAACGCCCTTACTCTCTTCTCTACCGAATTTATTTGTTTCTGATTCAAGATCGCTGATCAGCAAGATTGACGAACTGTCTGCTACAGTAAAATCCTATACATCAGACATTGTCGTTGTTACCGAAACGTGGCTTTCTTCAAGTGTTCCTAATTCAGCAATAGATTTATGCGGTTATTCCTTACTGAGGCATGATCGTTCCGACGGCAGACGAGGAGGTGGAGTCTGTGTCTTTGTAAAGGATATGCTTCCGTTCATTCATCTTAAAGAGATTGAAAGTCACGAATATGAGTCGCTTTGGTCACTCTTAAAACCTCACCGCTTGCCTCGTGGTTTAAATTCAATTGTATTGGGAATCGTGTACCATCCACCTGGAAGTGACGATAAAGCCCTTCTTTCACACCTTACCGAATCAATCGATTCTGTCCTTTCCACCAATCCCGGTGCAGGAATTATTTTGGCCGGAGATTTTAACCAATTTAAACATCGCCAGTTATGCAGTTCCTTTAACCTCAAGCAGTTAGTCAAAGACGCTACTAGAGGAAAGAATATTTTAGATAAAATATTTACCAACATTTCTAAATTTTATAATTCTGCCCTGGTAATTTCTCCAATTGGACATTCCGATCATAATTCCATCGTTCTTAAACCTCTTTAGTACGAGACTCTCGCCCAACAAATCGTCGAATTGTTAGCGATCATCTGTCGAAAGTTAATTGGTTACCTTTGCACCATATGGAATCTTGTGACGAGCAGTTCCAGTATTTTTCCACCATCGTTGATAATATCATAAACGAACATTTGCCTTGGAAACAAATCAAAATTGATTCTAGTGACAAGCGTTGGATTACTTCCGAAATAAAATCTCTTATTTCCAAGCGGCAGACAGCATGGGCGGCTGGCAATAACCTGATGTTCAGATTCTATCGAAACAAAGTCAATGCACTTTGCAAGAAGGCACGACTAAATTACTACAATAAACGTATCGCGGGCGTTCAACAGTCCGATTCTCGTAAATGGTGGTCAGCGGTGAAGAATATTGCCGGTCTTCAGTCTTCTAAGAATGTATCTACAATGATGTTCCAAGGTAAATCCTACTCTGATGCCGATTTAGCAAATTTGCTCAACGACAAGTTCGTTGCTGTAGGGTCCTCCTTACCCAATCTAAACTGGCTCCCCCTTCCCACAAATGACATTCCAGATGATTTCTGCATCTCTGTCGAGGAGACTGAAAAGGCCCTATTATCATCTAAACTTCATTCATCTGCTGGTCCCGATGAAATTCCTTCTTGGCTTCTCTGGGAAAACGCTTCAGTGTTGTGTCGACCTTTGTGTTCTATTTTTAATTCATCAGTTCGTGAAGGATTTGTTCCCTCAATATGGAAGGCAGCAAATATTACACCAGTTCAAAAATCTTCGCCTCCTAAAGATGTTGATTCTGACTTCAGACCAATCTCCCTCACACCAATTATCAGCAAGATTCTTGAATCCTTTCCCTACAAATGGCTACTTGACTCCGTCTCAAAAAAAATTGATTCCTTGCAATTTGGTTCGCTGAAGGGTTCAAGCACTAGTATGGCATTAATCTACATGCTACATAAATGGTTTGAAGCAGCTGACAAACAAGGTAACACTATACGGATTTGTTTACTTGATTTTTCCAAGGCGTTTGATAGATTAGATCATAACATTCTGTTGGAAAAATTGAAAGACATGGAAATTCATCCCGTGTTACTCAACTGGATCGCAAACTTCCTAACAGGCAGACAACAAAGGCCCGTGTTGGTCAGTTCTTTTCTGAGTGGAAGTTTTTAAACGCCGGCGTCCCACAAGGAACGAATCTTGGCCCGCTATTATTTTTGATTATGATAAATGACTTGGCTGTAGCGGATGTAACTGTTAAATTTGTCGATGATACTAGCCTTTGGGAAATAATATCAAACAATTCCCCTTCCCAGTTACCCGCTAACATCATCAGCTGCTCTGAATGGTCATCAGACAATAATATGAAGTTAATTAAACGTATCAAAGACCAAAGAATTGCGTGTCTGCTTTTCTAAGCTTACTCCATTGTTTGCCCCTATTACCATTCGCGGTCAAGAGGTCGACGTCGTCTCCGAGGCCAAACTGTTGGACGTTGTCCTTTCGGACGACCTCAAATGGAACTGCCATATTGACTACATTTGCAAGAAAGCCGCGAAGCGTTTGTACGGTCTGCGCCTTCTTAAAAGAAATGCTTTACCTTCTTATATTCTGATCTCAACTTATTGTACACATATTCGACCAATTGTCGAATATGCTTGTCAGGTGTGGCATTATGACCTTCCTCATTACCTGAGTGATCAAGTTGAAAAAATACAAAAAAGGGCATTAAAAATTATTTTCCCTGGAACTATCTATGCTGAATGTTTGCTTAAAGCTAACTTGATGACTCTTTACGAACGTACAGCTGTTCTTTGCAAGCGACTTTTTTCGAAGATGTTGGAACCCACTCATAAACTGAATGCCTTAGTACCGCCTAAAAGTCTTCAAACGTATAATCTGAGGTCTTATCCCAACTTATTAGTACCTAGGTGTAGAACTGAACGTTTTTCGAACAGTTTCATTCCTGCTGCGTCTCGTGCTTATAATAATAAGTAAACTTTAGATTATTATCGTTATTTTTATCTAACTTACCTATTTTTACCTGTAAATATAGAATAGATTGAATACCTATGTTCTTATACCCTGTAATTCCAAAGTAATTCAGTTGTTACTGCTAGTTTGGAAATTTATAATAATAATAATAATAATAATAATACTGGTACTTGGAAATTCATGGATCATGATGTATCCATTTCAGAGTCCCTGTCAAGAAACAGTGAATCCCGTATGCAGAATCGCCTTGATGAGGTAAAAACATGGGCTGACAACAACCTAATGAAGCTAAATCCAAAGAAATGCAAAGAGATGCACGTCTGTTTCCTCAAAGAAGAGCGACCCATTTTAGAACGTCTCAATTTGAGGGAACACCCCCTAGAAATCGTTTCCCATCATAAGGTTCTTGGCTTGGTTATACAGGATAATCTTAAGTGGAATGGGCATATTGCCATGATTGTCTAAAAGGCCTCCAAGCGTTTTCATATTGTTAGAGTTCTTAAACGGGGTGGAATCCCACCTCATGAACTGATCCTTATTTACTATGCTCTCATTCGCTCCGTACTAGCCTGCGAACAGGCTCTCAAGCTGAATTGAGAGCCTGCATCGATGACTAATGAATTTGAATATCTGCGTCTCAAATCGTGACTCGAAATTCTCATTGGTCAGATGCTGTAATTTATATGTTTCCGCTGAGCTCTATGTATATCAACTGCTCAAGCAGCACTATGCATAAAGTCCATAAAAAACACATTAACTGATCAAATTGGTCTTGGCCGTCTTATATCAAAGCACGAAATGTTCTGTTTTGAGAAAACAGTATTTAAAACATTTTAACTTTCGCTTCAATATCTTATATTTCGAAAAACAGTATAAACGGTACGGTCTAAATTTAGTTTGCACGGTCTAAATTTAGTTTGCATGAAAGTTGTAAACAACACCATATAAGGATAGACATTCCATATTTGGAAAAACGAACGTTACGGGGTAGATATTCAAATTCATTAGTTATCGATGCAGGCTCTCAATTCAGCTTGAGAGCCTGTTCGCAGGCTAGCTCCGTACTAGAGTACTGCTGCATTGTATGGCATAACAATCTACCAGCTTATCTGGCGGACCCAATTGAACACTGAATATAATCCTCCCTGGCAGGTCTTACCGTGAAGCTTTGAGTCAGCTCCATTGTTCTCGCCTAGATGAGAGACGCGATGCTTTGTGTGAAAGGACGATTAAAAAGACAACTGATGGCAACCGCCTGTTTTATCTCTTTTCTCAGACTAGAGAAAACGTGAACAACGATTTACGTAATGCTAACAATTGGTCATTGTTCAAATGTAGAACTGATCGTTTTCAGAAAAGCCCCCTTGTTTCCCAAGTATGATTCGAGTTCTAAATATGTCATCATGACACTAGTTTTTGAATATCTAAACTATTACAATATATACTTTCCTCACACCTAAATTTTTACATTGTAAATATAGTATTAAACTTATTGTATCTTTATTAACTTAGTTATGTAATTATTGTAAGCACATTGTAATTCAATTTTTTGTGATATTGTGCCACTAAAAAACGCATATATAACGTATATATAACACTTATATTTGACATGTACAACACTTAGTGAAACCCACGAACAATAAGAGATTGTTCATTGGATGCACAAACAGCCATGTCGTACCAAAAATGCATGGCAATCCCAACCTGGGCAAAACGCTATACTGTTTCACTATATAGCTATTTACTATAATCCAGCTAGATATATACTCGCTTTCTGTCCACCTATATATAATACCGGCCCAGGAATGGAATTTGCCGAGGCAAGCAATAATTTGATTTTCATCCATATCATAACAAATAATCGGCATACATAAGTTGCTTTATATGTCGGCTTAGGTCGCATTAGCATATATTCACAAACATAACCAACAGATCTTGGATTTTGACGAAAGAATGTTGCATAAATGAATATACTTCCGCTTTCGTCCTCAGATGCAGGTCAACTATTTGAAAAATACACTGTCAAGGTCATTTGACAACATCGTCAACTGACAGCATTCGCATTAACATTTGGCAAAACAAAGACCTGGGGACGAGGTTGCGGCAAAACTTGAATTCGGAACGATTAATCGTTATGAGTAAACGTACCTTAAAGGCCGGTTTCCATTTCAGTCGCTTTGCTCGCGCGGGCGAAGCGGGCTTTGAAAATCTGCTCACGCGGGCGTGAGATCGTCAAAAACAATGAACGCTTTCGCCCGCGCGAGCAAAGCGAACGTTAATGGCCGTTATACTATAGCCTTTTTCATAATTTAATGTTTTCTAACGAGCTTTGGGGGCTCAATTACTGGGAATAATCGAAATAGCAATTTTACAAACAGGAATTCTTCAACGTCTATAAAGTAGTAGTAGTAGTGGTAGTGGTAGTAGTCTCCGAGCCGACGGCGCGAAGCGCCGTGCGAGGGTACTAATTCCCCCCGGCTATTTGCACCCGGGGAAACGAAAGCATTAGCGGAGTCTAAAGTTCATCAATAATTGCAGGCGTGGGTGACCAACGATGGGTGGTCATCCTCACTAATCTCAAAAATATGGCGGACTGTCATGAATAGCGGACACTGATTCGTCTAATTTAAAGTTTGCATTACGACTGCATGACGACAGCGAAATAGCAAACATTTCTTGATTTGATGGTTGATAAATTTCTTGCAAATATATTTCATTTTTGCTCGCATTTTTGCAAGATTTTGTAAATTTCAAAAGCCTTCTCAGGGAGAAAGGGCGAAAGAATCGGCTTAAAGAAGGGAGCCGACGTTAACGAAGGTAAGTTTGTTTTAAATATTAATTTTATAATAGCTTTAAAACCCGACGGCCTTTGTGTATACGAAACAACTAAACAAGACAGCATATAATTTCAGTGTATCTTTATTTTGATTCCCTTTTATTTTTATTATATTGAATTTTTTAAATGAAAAAGAAAGCAAAGTTATTTACATGCGAGAATTTGAAATCATTTTATTGCAAACTCAAAGTTTATCGATAAAGCCATTTAATTCATTTTCAAAGCAGTTTAGTTTTATAAAGAACATTTTAAAACGTTTTGCGAAGCGTTTGTGGTTGAATTTTACCTTAAATTGAAGCTTATGTTACGTAGTAGTAGTAGTAGTAGTAGTAAGTAGTAGTATTAGTAAGAAGTAGTAAGTAGTAAGTAGTAAGAAGTAGTAAGTAGTAAGAAGTAGTAAGTAGTAAGAAGTAGTAAGTAGTAATAAGTAGTAAGTAGTAAGAAGTAGTAAGTAGTAAGAAGTAGTAAGAAGTAGTAAGAAGTAGTAAGTAGTAAGTAGTAGGTAGTAGTAGTAGTAATAGTAGCAGTAGTAGTAGTAGTAGTAAGTAGTAGTAGTAGGTAGTAGTAGGTAGTAGTAGTAGTAGTAGTAGTAGTAGGTAGTAGTAGTAGTAGTAGTAGTAGTAATAGTAGTAGTAGTAGTAGTAGTAATAGTAGTAGTAGTAGTAATAGTAGTAGTAGTAGTAGTAATAGTAGTAGTAAGTAGTAAGTAGTTAGTAGTAGTAAGTAGTAAGTAGTAGTAAGTAGTAGTAGTAGTAAGTAGTAGTAGTAGTAGTAGGTAGTAGTAGTAGTAGTAAGTAGTAGTAGTAGTAGTAGTAGGTAGTAGTAGTAGTAGTAAGTAGTAGTAAGTAGTAGTAATAAGTAGTGGTAGTAAGTAGT
>CACRXK020015179.1:0-12443 GCA_902702795.2 Paramuricea clavata
CTGCATTTGCAAATGCAAGATTCAATTGACAGTTGTTGTCCTGCTTTTAACACAGTGGACCTCTTTCGCATGTTCTGTTTCTGCATGTTGTTGACAGACAGTCTCTTCTGCCATCTCTTCAATAATAATACAGTAATGCTCCCACCAGACACAAAAATATTTTTTTCAATTAGTAAAAGTAGGTCTGATGTGTGGGTTTTTTGTTTGAGGATCAAAAACTTTTCAGGTATAAAGTCTGAATTATCTACTTGGCTATCATTTTCAATATTTACAATATTCTTTATTTTCAATATTTACAATATTCTTTACATCTGCAAGTAAACTGAGTATGAGGGCAGGAAAAATGGTTACGAAATTGACTTAGAGTAATTGAATTCAGAATTGGGGTGGAGGGGGGGGGCTATGAAATATGTTGCCTCAATAAGGGGGGGGGGATAGTTTGTTAGAAAAATAAGGGGTCATGAAAAATTTTTGCTATTCATAAAAATTTCCACCAGCCCCCTACCCGGCATTAATAATGACTTGTCCCTTAGCAAAGAATGTAAATCAGGCACACTGTTACATATAACACTTTAACTCGCACAAATGACCTGAGCAAACCGTTGTGTAACTATTGTTGGTATTAATTAGCATCCGGTCTCAATACTAATTTCTGGCTTTTGCCCTTTATCTCATACATATCAGCACTAAAGTGATCTGAACACAAACGACTACTTTTCACAGGAACAGACTTCACTGGCGCATGTTTATTCATATACTCAATCCATATGCTGTACAATTCTGGATGCTTCTTTGCATCAGGAATGCTTAAATATGTGAAGGGAAAAAATTCAATAACAATATGCTTTCATAAATACAAACAGGCCTATAAAATACACTGTACAGTAGGTAGGAAAAACGCACACGAGAACATCACAAGGAACAATGGAAATATAATATTTGAATGAAACAAACTGCATGCAAAAACCTCAGAAAAGAAGCCATAGACGAGAAAAGCTGGTGACACATGAATGTGAACAAAACATAAACTACCGTTTGCTTTACATTGTCATTTGCAGAAAAAACTTCTCGAATGATATCTAAGCACAAAATAATATTTCCTTACCAGTGTGAATACAGTCCGTCTTTGTCAAAGGAGTTGTGACAACCATAAACCGAGCAATATTAACGCGGCATGTTGACAAAATATAAAGTTGTGAAACTTGATAGTTTAATAATTACACAGTGTATACTTTTTGCATCCAGGGGGGTGCGAAAACAGGTGGCTTTCAAAAATATTATGTGGTCAGTGGTAAATCGCCCGAAAATAGTGGACGCGGAGCTCGAAATCCGCCATGGTTTTGCGGACACTTTTTTGTTTGACGAGATATGGGAGCACGGTCTCCAGATATATATAGTAGAGCTCAGTGATTATCTCCCTCTCGCGCTGTTGCGAGGGAGACAGCCTAATTTCGTCACTCTCACGTGATATGCTCTCAACCAATAAAACACTAGAAAAATGCGACTTTGACTATTGATATATAATAATTACTATTTAAGTAACTGCAGTGTAGCGTAATTTAATATAACGTTTTAACAATAAAATATTTCATGCATTTACGTTCATTTGTTCTTTAATTTGTTGTTTCTTTGACTATTGATATATAATAAAACACTTATTTACTGAGACCTCGGGAAAGCAGTGTGTTTTGAAACATCGACGGTCTCGGGTCCACAAAACACACTGTTTCCCTCGGTCTCAGTAAATAAGTGATAATTATCCGGCCGGATACCGGATAATTTGTTTTTCATGAAGTGTACTAAATTTTCGTTAATTGAAACATAAAAAATGCTAAAAGAATAGAAACCCAAAAAAAGGACATGCGAAGAAGCTAGCTACTGATATAATTAATTGAATTAATTAACTATTCGCAGCGTTTGACACCAAAAGCCATACTAAATCCCATCGTTCAAAAACTTTCGGAAGTTTTCGGAAGCACGTGAAAGGTGGAAAAAGTTAAAAACAGATTTTTAGTTATCCATAATTGATTATTTACTCAAAAATTAAAAAAAAATAGTGTCACCTTCTTCTGCACTAATGCATGGATGAGAAAAATCCTTATAAATATATATTATATGTCAAGTATTCAAATTGATAAAATATCCGGTATCCGGCCGGATTTTTTTCAGATATCCGGCAAATCTGGTATCCGGCTGGATAGTAAAAATCACTATCCGGTGCACCCCTGATTTATTTCAAAACTCGTTCTGCCTTTTATCCTCGCACACTAGCAAAGCGGCTTCACGTAAACAAATTCTTAGAGTCTTAAAAATATGCAACATGCACTCACATGAGGGAAAAGATGCAACAATGCGTCACCAGCCAATGTACCAATAGCCAAAGCAATAAAGAACACGAGGGATATTTTATAAAATATCCTGTTCATAAACGGAATAATTGCAACTCCAACAAGCGACAGCAAACTGATAATGGCGACAGCAAGAACACTATAACCCCATTCTAGACAAAATAGAACATACACAATAATAAAAATATGGTACAATCTATTACTTCGTTGCATATACTGTAGATCTATTAAATTGCACCAATCGTTGGGTTTCGGTTAAGTGTTTTATATAGTGGTGCAAACGGTGTTCAATTTCAAATGCATGGACATGCACTAAGGGAGTAAATCCATTTCCCGAGTCAAATCCGAGTCCGGGTCAATCCCGAGCCCGAGTCAAACGCCCGAGTCGCGTAATTAAAAAAAGACGAAAGTGCAGAAGAAAATTCACAGTCGAATAGGGTTAGGAGTAGGTTTAGGGTTAGGGTACTAAGTAATTTTACCGACAAAGACAGTTAAACAGTGACTCGGACATTTGACTCGAACTCGGATTTGAGTCGGTCAGTAACCGACAAACTCCGAAATTGAATAAAATTCACAGTTGAATATAGCCCGCGTGCAGGCCCAAGGGAACTGATAGTGGGCCTGCAAGCAAGGCCCGGTATTTTGTAAAACGCCCCTTTTCATAACACGCCCCATTCGCGCGTCAATTGTCAAAAAAGAACCAATGACAGCACCCAAATCAAGTTAACAAACAAACTCGCATTAAAATGTTGTGGGGTTTTCTCTGCTTATTCAGAACAAAAACAATGTGTAAATGGCAGCGTTTTAACTCCAAAAAAGTAAGCAACGCAGTCAGTAATTGCCAAATTTGCAAGTGCTCATTTTCAACTAAAATCGGAACAGGAAAATTAGGACGAATTTCAACAGAAAACCAGTCTCAAACTTCAAATCGTGAGGGAAGTCGTGCGACCACATTAGCATTTATATTGTGTGCTTCGCTGTCGCCATTGGCATTGTTATAAATAATTAAATTGCCTCACTTATCAGATTGTGTGCGCAATTCTTGTTGGCGGCGGAAAGTACGAAATTTATTTCAGTTATTTCATTTGGTAAAGAACTCTACAAAAGAAGAAAGCGTTCAGAGTCCAGATCGTTTCGCTCCCTCAGCTCTTCGCTCCTTCGCTCTCTCAGCGAAGCCTTGTAAATCGCAAAGTGTTTCGAACAGGCTTACATGCAACTGCATCTCAACATCAACCAAAAGATAATTTTCTTGAGGAACATATAACGTATCAAGTCTGTTTGAAATTAATGAAACTCAAGTAAAGCTAGGTTACTATAGTTTACCCCAGTCGTAATGTTGCTATTCCAACACCTCACGACAAGCAACCCCATTGGCATAACGGCAAAAACATCTATTCCTTCAAGTAAACAATAAACAGTCTGTTCTTGTTCCATTTATAATCGAAAAAAGTGATCAGTTTTCGAATTTTGAGCTTACCGAGAGCCTTTGTGACGAATCACTGACCTAATTATAGAATCCAACAGCAAACAGCCAATCAGAATGCCGCGTTCGTGGGCGAACGCGGAAAGTACAAAATACCGGGCCTTGCTTGCAGGCCCACATCAGTTCCTTGGGCCTGCACGCGGGCTAAGTTGAATAGGGTTAGGGTAAGTTAGGAGTGGGTTATGGTTAGGATTAGGGTACTACGTCATTGAACTGCAAAGACCATCGGTTAAACAATGACTCGGACACTTGACTCGGGCTCGGATTTGACTCTGACTCGGATTTGACTCGGTTAACCGACAAACTCTGCACTAAAGAGAGCAAAAAAAAGACGCCATAGATCCTGCAACAGTCCCTCAAATTTACTTCAGAAAAAAATTAAAATCATGCAAGCGCAAGATTACAGGTACTTCGGTGGGTTGGAACAACAAGACGCAAAGGCCCATGGGAATGCATTCCCATCATTTAATGCGAGACGAGCGGTCAAGGATGTAGCGAAGCTTCTGGAGTCCGGGGGGAGGGAGGGGGGTGTCAGAAGATTTTACTTGAAGTTTGTTCTCTGATGATTATTGATTACTCGTGTAAAAATTGTAATAGACGTTTTTCTGACTAATAACTATTGTAATATTAGGTTGTTAAGCCCCAAAACATGCAGTCTGGCATTTTCTGAAGCGAATTTACAAGCGAGTTGCATCCAAATTGACCAAGTCACTGTTTTACACAAAATTTCAATTGTTTGGATTTTTGTAAAATGATCAGATTCTTTCAAGTAATTTAACATAATATTTAAATTATAAGACTTTACAAAACATAACAACTTTATTACTCACATTTTACCAGAAAATGTCAAAATTCTTTTCTTTTTCTTCTTTTTTTTTGAGTACACTCGTGTAGATAATTTTAAAGCATAATAGTATAGAGTCTATAGAATTTTAGGCATGTATAATTTATCTAAAGTTGTGGATTGCAGCATAGACTAACGTTAGTCACATTTGTCTATTAAGCCTTGGTTGTTTTAATAAATTTTCTAGCGACTTCATAAATTATAGGAGCGTTTCTTTATATTCCTTAGGGGCGGACCATTTGATTTTTGAGGGGGTTGGGGGTTGGAAGATTCAGACTGTGCAAGAATTTTTTTCCACCCAGGGGAATAAGACAGATATTTTTTTCCTGTAAAAGTGCAGCGCAAGATATTTTTTCCCCAATATATTTCGCGGCAGGATATTTTTTTTTGCCCCTCATAATAACTGCTTACAGTAACTTAAGGCTTTCATATAGCTATTGTTTCTGTTAGCCGGGGTTTTCAGTCAGAGGAGGCCGAGCCTGAATCCCAAGAGGGGCCAAGGAATTTTCACTGTGCTTTATTTTATATAGTTATGTCTTAATGTTCCCCACACTAAAGCGTGCAGGTTTACTTACAAAAAATGTATAACTGCACCAAAACCTAAAGCATGCAGGGATAGAGTAGAGTACTCGAAAATGGGGGAGGTACGGTATATGAATGACCTGTAACCTTGGGGGGTTTGGGGGCATGCTCCCCCGAGAAAATGTTAAAATTTGAACTTCGGAAATGCTATTTCCTGCGTTTTCAGCCATGGCTTCGTCCAACAACTTTGCTGTACTAAGCCTAAGGAACACTTACTGTCCTTTATTTTAAACAAGGGAAAATCACAAAATGAGCTTTGATTAATATGTAATAAAACAAGATTTCAATAATGCGATTTTTAACTGCCTTCCGAAACAACAATGTTCCACCAAATATAGCTCTGTAGCTTTTCAATCGTTCATACAAATAGCTTGTTGGGGATCGGGTTGCATCCTCTTCAGAAATTTTTTAAAATCTAGGCTCTCTAAACTGGCATTTTCGCATTAAAATCATCGTATATACAGTACGTTCAACTTGCATCCTGTAGATGGGCCTTTGAAGCTTTAATAGTTTGGAGCTATGTTATCAAAAAACGCACACAGACCACGGGCAATAGCTCAGTAGATTTACAAGTAGGAATTTTTTTTGAGCGCTTTCTTTTGCATGATATTTTTTTCCTCGATTGTATGCTGCATAATTCTTTTTTTCTTTCTCCTTGGATTGCAGGAAATTTTTTCGAAATCTTCAAACCCCCCTCAAAAATCAAATGGTCCGCCCCTTAGTATGTCTATAATAGTATAATGTTTGAATTAATTTAATTTTTTCATGATACGCGGGCTATCTGAATTTCATGCATAACTTACTATGTTTTGCAGCAACATCGTCGTTAGAACTATGATCATCATGTGATTCTGCACAAGCCTCACTTTCTATTTGTTGAAGTAAAGCTGAACTAAGACTTTGAAATTTCTCCAGTGTAAAGCCTGTCATTCTTTCCACTTGGTAAATGGCGAAAAGTTCATCACCGGAATAACACTAGAAATAGAAAATTTCTGTATAATCAATTTTCGAGCTAATTTATAATTACGTTGCATCATACAGTTTCTAATAATATTCTTCGCAAAAAATTGTCCTAACGCGGTAGTCCCAGTAGAACAGGAATATTAATTAAAGGAGGAAGAAAGAAAGTACATTTTTTTTACCAATATTGCCTTCAAAACATTGCAGGAAGTGATCTAAATCTAGGTATGTTTTAGTACATATCAATGTATATTGCGTGTATGTCACATTTTATGTGTGGAACAAACAAGGTGTAATTATTTATTATATGATTGTGCGGTCCATTCGCAAAATGCCGAGCATTTTGACTTAGTTCCTGAGGATCGGAAACCAACAGTACTGACCGCCAAGATAGCTTCTCGGGAAGAAAAACTTATATAACTCTTTCCCATGCATTACAAAAGTTATAAATATGTGACCTTGAACCGTGGTAAGTTTTTATGTCACATGACTCACTATAGCTATGGCTGTCATTGAACGGCTTTTTCGTCGAAATAAAGTGAAAGTTGCGTTACAAACTGGCACTGCTCTGGTTTCACATTTATTCTATTAATATTAGAACATTTTATATCGTTTTATCTTAGTCATAATATGTTTACTTGGAAAGAATCTTTAAAAAAATTCTTCAAAATTATTATTGCGGCTCTTTAAAACTTTGGAAAATTCTTTGTTTTGAGGAAATTTCCTCAA
The DNA here is from genome assembly GCA_902702795.2 of Paramuricea clavata. NCBI lineage: Eukaryota > Metazoa > Cnidaria > Anthozoa > Malacalcyonacea > Plexauridae > Paramuricea > Paramuricea clavata. The sequence continues at coordinate 6,947 of CACRXK020015179.1, forward strand.
ACGTGAGAGCGCTGTCAACCTCGGGGACATGGTTGCATGGAGCGCTGTAAAACTCAGAACCACTAGTTTAGGATCTTTAATTAAAGACTAAAAGTCGTAAGCTTTCCAAGAAACAATCTTGGATGTTAATTAAACATCATAAGTCATACCTGGGACCATTATTTATAAATAGAATTATCCCTAATTTAAATCGTATTATATAAAAGCTCTATTTTTATGGCTTCAACGTTTAAAATATACCTTCTTCGGCTTGTCTTGTTTGTTGTAAAATTATCAGATAAATTGCATTTTTAAAAATTTTCTTCTTTAAATGAACTGGAAAACCATTTGGTCATTTCACCACAATTTATTTCGAAATTTTATTACCTTCTGATACTTGTTAGTTTCATTGCCATGATCATGACCTGTGGTTTGTCTTCTATATCGCCTCTGAAGACTATGTGGCATTCCTTGGATTTGTGACTGCAATGGATCCTCAGGGATAGTCAGGGACCTACGACGTCGATGACTGCCATGACCATCGTGGTCATCATGATCGCTGTCATCATCCTGCTCATCGTCTCTGCCAATTTTTAATTTCTTCAATAAGTTTTCAATTTTTTCTTTACTAATGACGCCATTATCTGCATATTCTTGAAACAACTGGTTGACAAAATGCGAAGAGCAAGGTAAAGAGGACTGGTATCTAACCTCAATGCACTGTGCCTGAATTAACCTAGATATAATGATCACGCTTATCTCTGGTAAGAGAGATTTCCCGATATCAGCACCACTTGAAATATTTAGTTGGTGGAAGATATCATCACTTGAGAAACACTAGAAAAGTTTAAATATATTGAATGTTAATAAGCTTTGAAAAGGTGGTAGTGTGTAGCTACATTTTTTAATGAATGTTTAATTAAAAGAGTGCTTTATAATATCCAGTGAACTGTTGTGGTTTGTTTTTGAACTATCTATTAAATTAAAATGAAAAACAACTTTTAATTTCGAGCAACAACCATACGTCAGCAAGTTACAAATAACAAAAGAGTATTTCTATCATCGGAAGGAATTTTAAGGATATTGCGTTTTCAGCAACCCAGTGGTTCCTACCGCACTAACTGGAACCCGTCATTCAAAAACTACAATCATGCATAATAGTTCAAAACGCTTTAACATAATATAGGTATGGCCCGCAGAAAGGTACTCTGACAGCAAGTACAGCAGCATAAGCTTCCTCTACCATTTCTAGGTTTTTGCATAAGTTAGTACATAAAACGCTGATTCCTTGGTATTCCCTCTTTTGAAAGATAGTTGTATACTGGTAGCACATTATACTTCATGTCTTTAATTATATTAAATAATTCCTCGGGATTCTCCATATAACAAAGATATTTACGATGCGCACAACCCAAAGAAAATTATAAATGTTCAAAGTAGTATTGAGATGCAAACGGCTTATTCAAAACTTCATAAATTATAGTAGTATGCAATCAATATTAATTAGATTAATTCAAGCACATAAAATTTTAACACGTCGGTCAAATTTAGCACATTTTCTCCCACTCGTGCGAGCTCATATTGTCAGCGAACATCTCGCACAAAATTGGCAGCCGCGATAAACCGCAAATCTTTCAAATGATAATGTACACCAGGGATGCATTTGTCAATAAACGACGACTTTGAGCTAGCTGAAGAAGCTTTAGCTGCATGCTCCTGTTGAGAAAAGAACTGTTTTTCTGAAAACGGTATTAATGAATTCTGAAAGCGATGATTAATAAATAACCGTAGACAGAGCATTTATATTATACATTTTTATCACATATTGATGTTTTTTACTAGTAATTTTTGAATAAATGTCCACACGAAATAAGACGTCCAGAGTCCAGAAGTCAACCATTTTATGAAAGTGAAATGGAATTTTTGTGAAACTACAAAAATGATGGGAATTCTATAGAAAAATATGTCAATGAAAATACTAAAATATGTCAATGAAAATATATGATTTCGAGATTCAATCTCGTGCAAAAATAATAATTAATGAGACTCTTGATATTTCGTTCTATTTCCGTGATTACTTCTCCCCCTCCCCCTTATACAATGTTGAAAAAAACCTGACAATATACCTTTGTATTGTTTATCCAACATTGTCTCAATAACTTTGGCATGGGATTGTAGGTGTGGACACATTCAGAGAAACATCGCAATCATATATTTTTACCTGAGTACACAACACCAGAAACACGAATGTGAAATGAAAAGTTACATATAATATTACACATAATATGAACCTAGTGCCCTCTTAGATCTGTATACACTTGTGCTCTACATGTTCTTATGTGTTTTTCTTATCAATCTTATCCCCAATCTCGTACGCAACTGTCGTATCCCAAGTTTAAAATCGTCCCAGGCCCCAAATTTCGAAATGTTGAAACATGTGTGGAATACAGTTTGATCTTTTGGGTTGATTTAGCCTACGTGCGCAGGCTAGGGATGATTTGGAATAGCATTGGTAATTTATGGAATTTTTGTTAAATTTACGGGAAATGTTTGCTGTCATATATGGAAATTGCCAATTTTAATGTGAAAGCACTGTTGACTCAAGCAAGACATTCTGCAATCTTGGACATAGGTCATAGCTCTGGTTGAGACTATTTTTCCCCATATTCTTATGATAAATTCCATGTTGTGCTTCTTAAGTCCCCTCCCCCCCCCCCACCCCCAACTCAATGTTGATTTAGCTTGTGTGTCATGGTAAATTACCAAAAGTTGTTTCGGTATTGTTTACAATATTGGATTGCATTAACTTTGCAATATAGATTGTAGCAATTATTTAGCAATTATTTTGCGAATCGAATAAATATATATTTTTAATTAACAACTTAATGAACTTATTATTATTATATAAATAACCGCACAGCGTGTCTGTTGACTTTCCTGGCACAGAATTTTCTGGTATTGAATTAGTGACCGCGCCTAAATGTCAAAAACAACTATTGGCGCCTCTGTATTGGTGGGGCAGATAATTGCAGTTAGTGAAGAAAGCACCATATTAACAGTATGTGTAGACTTTGACACAAGTATGAATATCAGATATGGAGACATCTGTGAAATTAACGCTGATAGCTAAAAATTTTGAATTTCTGACATTTTAAATTTAATATAAATTTCTATTACTGCATGATAAAAATTTTAAAATTCCAAGGTAGCTCACAGAAAAAGTAAGTTGTATTGTTGAAACTTACACAAAAAACTGTCTATAGAACATTAAAGTTTTTTTATTTGCCAAGTTGTTTTTAAATTTAATAATCAGTTCCGAAATCGCACAAAATAGATAAAAAAAAGAAGGTGCAAAGACTGACACTAGCTTCAAATCGCCTTTTTTAACAGGTTGCAGCGCAGGAAATATTTGGAAAATAAAAAACTGCTTTAATGTTCTATAGACATTTTTTGTCTACTTTTCAGCCACATATAACTCATTTTTTTTTTAAGATTTCGAGCAGTCGGATAGAAATTTATAACAAAAAGTCAAATATTCCAAATTTTTGGCTATTAGCGTTAATTTCACAGATGCCTCCATATCTGATATTCATACTTGTGTCAAAGTCTACAAATGCTGTCAATATTGTGATTTCTTCACACAATGCGCAATACTTTCACTTATCCGCCCCACTAATTGGCGTTTTGCTCTCAACCTTTTTGCGTGAGGTGGTCGCGTATCACGTGAAACTGCTGTAACCTCGATATAAACCTCACAAAAGAAATTATAAACAATCTAGTTTATATACATAAAATTTCGTCGTTGTAAAATAATTATGAGTGGGTGTCAATTTTAATAACACAAAATTAAGCCTGTAGCCTACTAACTTGCGGCCAGAGTGCATAGAGGCGATCGCAAGTTAGCCGTATATATGACTAACAATGGCGAAAGAGCAAAAACATGATCTATATGAAGTATTATAGAATCCTCAACAGGTAAGTAATGCGGGCGCGTATGAGGTAATAGCATAATTAATAATAGATAAATTAATAGTTTATCTATTATTAAATATACTATTCTTGGGTTTCACTATGGCATTATGCAGTGAATCTGACGGAGGGTCAACCTCAAATGTATATTGATGCTCATGCTGTACTGGAGTGAGGAATTGGAAATGATACGAAATTCAAAGTATTTGCCACCAAACGCAAGGCTAATACATAAAACGAACAATCGACTCACTCAGTTGCATGAGCTATCTATATGGTTGAGCCCCCCTGTGGACTAACTTTGACAACATGAATAAATAGGTTAACTACATGATAGGTTAACTGCATGGTGACGCATCAAAAGAGTGTACTGACAATGTACTGTCGACAATATAAAGGTCTAGGGCAAGAAGAATCACTGTAAAAGATATACTCTTGCACTCTGGCTCGCCAGAATCAGAAACGGAATGTAAAGTGACCACAAATAATTTCCAAATATCGTATAATAATCAGTTGTAGTAGTTATAATATTCGATCTAAAAGTATAAATACAAGAATTATCTACTGAATAAAGTAAATTAGTTATGATAAACAACATGAACTTACTTCTTTGGCCTATATCACTTTACAATACACCAAATATAAACCTATTTCTGAACGTTAAACCTCGAGTAAACAGCTTAAAACCAACGTGTTTATTTCCCGCTATTTTTCTGTCACGTGACTTTGTCTGTTCAATGACGTAATTATTTATCTATTTTTAAATTAGCGAAACATCCTCCACCCCAATGAGGACATTGTTCTCATTCTATTCTCCGTCCACGGGGTGTATTACTGAGATCTTAGTAATAGGTCTTCGGTAATTACCATTTTGTGTTTTTACTGTTACATTTCGAACTTTTCCATCTTTACCTGGGTGAACTTCAATAATTCTTCCGATCGTCCAATTACCTCGTACCGCATTCGAATCAACTAACATGACAATATCGTTGACTTTGACATCGCGTCGTCGAACATCCCATTTCTTTCGTGAAACTAAACAGGGGAAGACGTCTCTAGTCCATCGTTTCCAAAACGAGTCAAGAATCTGTTGTAGAAATTCAACTCTATGACGCGGGTTCTTTGTCTTCAGGAATGGTCCTTGTGGAACATGCGAGGAAGCTCTTCCTAATAAAAGGTCATTCGGACATAGGTATGTACCATCATCGGGGTCGTTGGTTGGTCTACCAATTGGTCGTTGGTTTACCAGATTTGCTACTTCAAGCAGTACGGTGTGCAATTCAAATGGTGTAAGAAGGTTATCTCCCATGGCTTGTTTAAGGGCTAATTTACAACTTTTTACTAACGATTCGGCACATCCGTTTTGATGTTGGGCATTAGGAGTAATGAATTTCCACTCCATTCTTTTATCTGCTGCATACTCCTTGAGTTTCTTCACATCCCAACCTTGGATCATCTTTGCTAGTTCGCTCTCTGCGCCGACCAGTTGTGTTCCATTATCGCTCAACATTAATGAAGGGTAACCTCTAATCGCGAAGAATCTTCGGAG
>CACRXK020015180.1:0-12443 GCA_902702795.2 Paramuricea clavata
AAGGAATTATATACATGTGCTGAGTATTGAATGCTTATTAAGATCAAATGAGAATCTGAGGATAACTATTGCATTCAGTGTTCAATTTTCAAACGCGATCATGCCTAAAACGGTGGTTCCGCCCAGTTATGCTGTTTATGCCTTGCAGAAAAACTTTGTATATTAAGAATAAACAATAGATTTTTATCAAACAAAATGTCAGAACCAATTTGACACTAATTTTTGTGCTAAATGGTCATAGGTTTTACCACAAATAGATTAATTAGCTTTTTTTAAACGTCTTGAAAACAGCTGTATCTTCAGTCTGATGATAGCCTTTGAGTGCAAAACTCGAGTAAATAAAGTAGAAGTGTAAGTGCCGTTTATTTTAGTACTGAATATATATATGTATGTATATGTACTATTTAAAGCACGCGTAGGAGTGTTTTATCGTATATGAAACACGACACGTAGCGGAGTGTTTTATATGTGATGAAACACGACTACAAGTGCTTTAAATAGCTTAAAAAACGACTCATCTTATACGAGTTCATTAGCGAAGTAATTTTTAAAATAAACTTTGTCTAAACCGACAAAATCAAAGCTAAAGTTTATGTAAATTAACGTGATTTTTTATCACATATAAAACCACAACACGCTTATGATTTTTCTTTGTGTTTTGCTCCTGAACTATTAATGAGTTTTTTAAATATATATATATATATATATATATATATATATATATATATATATATATATATATATATATATATATATATATATATATATATATATATATATCGTTTGTAGTTAGATATCGCTCTATGGCCTTTAGGTCATATTGAGCGCTCTACAGGATGAGCCATGCCGCTTACGCATTGCGCACGCTCACTGCTTGCAGTTTGAGCGCTCTGGCATGGTTTTGATGTCCCACAATCGTGAGGCATCAAAGCTAACTGTAAATAGCAGTTACTTTCATCCTGCTCATCAGCACTACACTGATGACTGATGAGGCCCATAAGGCCGAAACGGTACCGTCTGTAGTTAGATATCGCTCTATGGCCTTTAGGTCATATTGAGCGCTCTACAGGATGAGCCATGCCGCTTACGCATTGCGCACGCTCACTGCTTGCAGTTTGAGCGCTCTGGCATGGTTTTGATGTCCTACAATCGTGAGGCATCAAAGGTAACTGTAAATAGCAGTTACTTTCATCCTGCTCATCAGCACTATACTGATGAGGCCCATAATGCCGAAACGGTACCGTATATATATATATATATATATATATATATATATATATATATATATATATATATATATATATATATATATATATATATATATATATATATATATATATATATATATATATATATATATATATATATATATATATATATATATATATATATATATATATATATATATACAAGTATCGAGTTTGGAATCATATATGAGTAGAGTGCTCAATACCGTAGTAGAGCTGATAAGATTAGAAGACAAACTTGAATTACTTCATATGAACTTTATTTCACTACAAATTTGTTTCGTATGACAAGACGAGTCTTGCCACACTCATCAGGTGAATTTAAATGACGCGCTATGTTGTTGCCTAGGATATACTATGTACATGTTTGAGGTCAAAAGTGTTATATTACAGTGTTATTTATAATCTATTTATTGCTCAACAGGAATTTGTTCCGGTGTCTACATTTTGACAATAGTTCATTTCTAGAGTTCAAGGAGCTGAGTTTAGGATAATAAATAATTAGAAATTTTTCGTGCAGGCATAAGTTGCATCGTTTGGTTTTGTTTGAGTAGCTTTTACTCTTTTTCATAATTCTCCATTTAATGGAGTATTTTACGCTAGACTCTTTCAAATGCCAGACATATTTACTTAGTTCAGTAGAATGTTTGTATCTGGAGTTTCTGAAGGAACTGGTGTGACCATTGTACCTTGTTTTGAATTCCCCTTCTGTGTGTCCTACATAGGTCTTTTCCTCTTTTGTATCGTTTCTAGTCACAGTTGCTTGATAAACAATGCTGCTTGTTAAGCATTTACTGGAGAGAGGACAGGAATCTTTCTTACGGCAATTGCACTCACTACTCTAGTTTCAGACGTTTGATTCTTAGTTGTTTCAGTTTTGTCTTGTTTGTTGAGTACTTTCTTGTTATGACCAGAGACAATACAATGAACGTTAGGCATGCAGCTGTAGCTTAATTTCAAGGTGTTTCGATTAAATATCTTGTGTAGAGGGTGGTTAGGAGGAAAGGAATCGTCGATAGCTTGAAGAAACTTGTATCCAATGTTGGTGATGACATTGGAGTTGTATGGGGGGTTGAACCATATTATATTTCTGCTTCTAGATCGTTTAGGTTTGGGTGGTTGGGTACCGAAACGGTACCGTCTGTAGTTATATATATATATATATATATATATATATATATATATATATATATATATATATATATATATATATATATATATATATATAAATATATATAGCTAATTCAATAAAGGTTGTCCTTTGCAAACCTTAAACTCTAAAACCTTAAACCTTAATAATAACAAACACTTGTAAGTTATAAGTACAACTGTAACTTATTACAGTTGTAGTTATAACACTATTAATAAGCATTTATTACAAATTTACAATTTAATTTAATGATATGCTATTAGACCTAAGTTGCTAAGTAAACATTAGTAACATAGAATTAATTAATATTATCCAATATCCAATTTATTGATTAATTGAATAGATTAATTTTGTTAACAGTGAAGGCTGTGAAGCACAGTTAATGCCTAACAGCTGTAGAGTCAAAATTTAAGGACTTTAAGTGCTGTTAAACCAACTAAATTTTATGACAGTGTTTTCAAAGAAAATGCCCCCGGCCTAAATTTGATAACAGTGTTTTCATCAAAGGAAATATTTCCCCCCCTGGCCTAGGATCCAAGAAAGGCTAGAATTATTTCCAGGTCTGGTGATCAGGCGTAAAAAAATACCTGTGGTTCCGGTTTCATATCGTAAAAAAATTAGGGTTGGTAGGTCGGAAATAAAGTTTTTTTTGAATATTGTTTTCATGGTTGGGTCGGCAGAAAATAGGGTCGGCAGAAAAAATAGGGTCGGTCGGGAACCGGAACCACAGGTTTTTTTTTACGCCTCACTTCCTGCATGGCCTGATCATGATCACTTCCTGCATGGCCAAATTATCCATGCAACTGGTACCATGCATAAACTATCAATCTTATCTCGCTCAGTATCCTCTGGGGCCGCTTTGGAAAAATTCTGACCTGTACAACCATGTGAATAATATTAGACAAGTAAAAAAATAATACTATAAGTAGGGCGCACTGGGGCGCATTGCAGCTCAATGGGTTAAAGAAAGCAAATCTACTACAAGCCATATATGGCCCACAAAGGTTAGGGGCAATGCCGCAATGGGCAGATAACACCTCCAATGCAACCTGTTAAGTTGCATTGCACCCCACTTTATTGTTTTACCCTGTCTAATTTTACTCAACAAGGGAAGAGTGCTGGCACTCAATGGGTTAATCAGATGTCCAATTATTAATAATAATGATGATGTCCAATGGACCTTTAACCTTATAACTAAAATTTTGATCTAGACAAAAATTTCATCACAGCTTGAAAGAGCATAATATTCCAAAGTTTCGTATGGCGTTCCAAACGTGACAAAATATCAAGTCTACATATTTACATCAAGTTGTTTGTTGAATACATCAAGTTGTTTGTTGAATACATCAAGTTGTTTGTTGAATACAATAACAATAACAATAACAATAACAATATTTATTTGCCATATATATATATACATACATACAATTAGAAACAAGAAAAAAAAAAAATAGGTACAAGAAGGAAGGAACTATAATTAATTGTATCGGATGGCGAGGAGACCTCCAGAAACCACCAGGCTTGTACAAGGGAGGCCACCTCTTGATGCAAGAAGATTATATAATAAGTAATATTATTATTGGATTATTGGATATAGGACTAAAATATAGATGTGCTTAACTTAGTAGCTGAGATAATTAATATAATAGATGTTCTAGCATTCTGTTCCTGAAACAACGAGGAGTAACTTGGTTAATAATATTTTTTGGTAATGAATTCCACAGTTTTGGTCTTTGAAATAGAATAGTGAACTGTTTAATATTTGTTCTGCAAGAGTGAGTTCGATAATCAGCCGCATGTCTTGTGTTATATATATGCATTTGACTACCTGTAGTAAATATCATGTGAAATAAAGATGGTAATAAATGGTTATGATATAGAAACATGAATTTAGCGGTATAAAATGTATTTTTTGGTAAATATCCAGTAATTTTAACTGCGAAAAGAGCGGTTTTGTATGTGCACGATAACATGCGTTTGTAATTGCCCGCACAGCGCGTTTTTGCATCAGAAGTAGCTTATTCAAGTTAGTGGGATAGGTAGAACCCCAGGCAATATTACAATAAGTTAGATAGGGATAGATTATAGTATAATACAACATTAACTTTGTATTGGTCGACAAACAAAAGCGAGATCGGTAAATTATTCCCACTGATTTAGAGATCTTTTTACAAATATAAGTAATATGTTCTGTCCATGATAAATTTTCATCAATAAATACTCCTAAGAATTTAACGACATGTACTTTTTTAAGTGCTTGACCATTAAAGGAAAGTGACAGATCAGTATTGATTCTTTTCTGTTTTGATTTGAAAACCACGTAATTGGTTTTCTTTATATTAACAGAGAGTTTGTTCGCCTTCATCCAACAGTCAAATTTCGACAATTCATTGTTTAAAGTATCATTCAATTGTTGAATGTTGGAATGAGAATAAAAAAGACTGGTATCATCTGCAAACAAAATAGTTTCAATTATATCTGAAACATTGGGCAGATCATTAATATAAAAGATAAAAAATAACGGTCCTAATATGGAACCTTGCGGCACACCACATTTGATAGTTTGTAGAGATGAGGAAACATTGGTATATTGTACAAATTGTTTGCGGTGAAGAAAGTAACTTTTTATCCATTTTAGTGCCAGTCCCCGAATGCCATAATGCTCAAGTTTAGAAAATAAAATTTCATGATTTAAAGTATCAAATGCTTTAGATAAGTCTAAGAACACTCCAGCAGTGGCTTCATTGTGGTCAATTGCTGATGCTATATTGTTAATCAAGTGAACAAGAGCATGGCTGGTTGAGTGACCTCTCCGGAATCCAAATTGATTGTCGTAAAATATATTGAATCGTTCAGCAAAGATAACTAAGCGGTTATGCATTATTTTCTCAAAAAATTTTGAGAAATTGGTCAAAAGTGATATAGGTCTATAGTTACTGAACACTTCGGTGTCATCTGCTTTGAACACCGGGATTAGTTTAGCTATTTTTAATTGGTCTGGAAATACTCCTTTGCTGAAGGAAAGATTAATAAGATGCAGTAAGGGGTTCGATATGTGCTTAAAAGAACTCTTAATAATATGCATGGGTATATTGTCGAAACCCGGCGCTTTACCAGATTTAAACATCATACAGGTCTGTTCAAGTTCTGGCAGAGTCGCAGGTTTTAACCAAATCGTTTCTGTAATACTTGTACCTAAGGATGTTCTAAACGATGTACCAATTGAAGGTATTTTGTTTGCCAGATTGATTCCAATATTGGTAAAATATTTGCAAAATTTGTCGGCGATTTCATTCGGATCAGAAACGATCCTGCCATCAATTTTAAATTGTGATGGGAGTGTTCGTTTCATTTTCTTATTATTTATTACTTCATTTATTAGTTTCCAAGTGTCTTTGATGTTGTTCCTGACACTAGTGAATTTATCATCATAATAATTTCGCTTAGCTATTCTTATTAAATGATTTAATTTATTCTTATATGCCTTGTATCTTTCATTTCTCACCGTATTTTGCTTATTAACAAATTCCCTATATAACCTTTTTTTTTTCCAGACAGACACCAGCAGACCTCTGCTTATCCAAGGTGTTTTAGGTATCTGATTATTTCTTTTGACCCTTTTGAACGGAAAACAAGTTTCATAGTGTTTAGTATATTCAGATAGGAAATTTGCGAACAATTCATTAGGATCTTCGTTGTCATTCAATATATTAAACCAATCTACCCGATCAAGACATCTCATAAACGTTTCTTGATTAGCGTCATTAAAATCTCGAAAGGCTACTTCTTCTGGGGTTTTGTTAGGAATTTGCTCATCAGCAAAAACAGCAATTATAGGTAAGTGATCAGAGATATCGTTTAAGAGAATGCAGTTACAAACGCTCTGTGCAAAGCAATTTGTAAATATGTTGTCGATCAATGTTGCTGAATGTGAAGTCAAACGTGTCGGTCTGTTAATGAGTGGGTAAAACAAATGTGAAAATAAAGAATTCATAAATTCTTGTGTTGGTATATGTTTTTCATAGTATGAGAGATCTAAATTAAAATCTCCCATTAGATAACAATGCTTATTGTCCTTAGAAATAATAGACATAATGCTATTGAATTTGTCCAAAAATGCTTCTAGATTTTGGTTAGGTGGACGATAAATTGTTCCAACAATTATATTCTTCCCATTAGGGACTTGAATTTCGACAAATAGAGACTCAATTGTGTCAGGATCAGAAATTATGCAATCAGAACATAATTTGTATTCTAAATTGTCTTGTATATAAAGTCCAGTTCCGCCGCCGGTTTTATCTCTGCGATGATTAGACACAAAATTATAACCTGGAATATTTACAAGCTCAAGTGTTTGGTCTTTCAACCACGTCTCAACTAAACCAATTACGGAAAATGATTTATGCAATTGCGCAAGCATAGATTTAAAGTTATCAAAATTTCCAATTAAACTACGAATATTAATTTGCATAATACGAAAGGATGAATCAAGACAATTAACATTACTTAGATTATTAAATTCATCTTCAACCATATATTCACTGGCTGATGGTGAATTTATCAGATTCATATCTGGATCAAGAGTATTTAGTAATGAATTAGCGGTTGATATTTGTTGTTCAACAGGGTTATATAATAAAGATTGTAAGCGATCAGTATCATAATTTAAAGGACCATGAGACATTTCGTAGAGTGCAATATTAAAAGCAGTATCATCAAGCTGATTAAAAGGCAGTATTGTGCTATCGTAGCTTTCGTCCAACGCCATGATTGCACACGGTTAATAAATATTGAACAAGTAATAAACTTAGCTTATTGTAGAGATGTAAGATCTTCTAGCTTGTTTAACTTTATGACTGTAGAACTATCATTCTTGCGAAGAAAAATGACGCCCTGTTTCACCCAACAGTATTTATATTGCTTTACTTCCCTGTACTTCTTCGCCTCGTAAAATAAGTTTTGTTGCTTCGGTGTTAGATGGTCATAGATGCTTAATCTATTCAATGGCGCACTGCCTGGAAGATCTAGCTGACTTGCTGAGACATTCGATAATTGCTTTCTTGCAGCCATAATTCGTTCCTTTACAATTCTTCGGGTAAATTTACACACTATAGCGTTAGGTCGACTCGAAGGATTTCGAGCGGGCAGACGATGAGCAATATCAATGTCCTGGATTGTACAATCACTGACTCCAATCGCTGCAAAAAGCTTTAGGCACAGATTCGTTGTTTGCCCACTTGATTCGTTTTCTGCAGTCATCGGTACGCCGTGTATCTTTATATTATATCGGTAGCTGTAGGACTCTATATCATCGACGGCTTGTGTTATCGAGTCACATTTTTTCTCGATTTTATCTAATCTCGTCGTTATCTCCCTGATATCCTTCATTGCCGTAGTCGTAAATTTCACAAAATCGTCATGCTGATTGCTCAAGAATTCAATTGATTTAGTTTGATCGAGTGTTGTTGTGCCCTTTTGAGACGCCACTTTCAGACCAAGCGATATTTCATCTAGTTTCTCTTTAAGTTGAGTAATTTCCTCTCGTAATTCTTCGTTCTCTTTTCTCAGCTGTTTAGTAGCAGCCATTTCACATCAATCAATTCAGCAGAGTAGCGAGCCCGACTCAAGATCTCACTCCAATTTATCGGAGCACAAAATTATATAAAATTTATCGGAGCACAAAAATATACGTCCGCTCTTGTTGAAGACATCAAGTTGCTTTGTTGAATACATCAAGTTGCTTTGTTCAATACATCAAGTTGCTTTGTTGAATAGTTCAAGTTGCTTTGTTGAATACATATGCTCATATACCGTTCCAAACGAGACAAAGTATCAAGTATTCAAGTTTACATATTTACATCAAGTTTTGTTTGTTGAATACATCAAGTTGCGTGTGTCTTACATCAAGTATATCAGAGTAAAATAATTCAAGTTGGTGTGGTTGATATTTATACATCAAGAAGGGAGAGGACCGATTTTCAAGAAGGGAGAGGACCGCCTGTGTTTATACAAAAAGTATAATAATAGTGGGTTTTACTTAATATGCGTACTCGAATACTCGATCAAGTATTTGTCAATGTATGCTTTCTACGCGTAGTCGATCAAAAGTAAACGGCTGTACGCTTTTTAAGCATACTCAATCAAAAGTATTAAAACGGGCAAACGACTGTAGGCCTACGCTTTCTATTACAGTAAAGCGTACTCGATCAAACCTTAAACGGCTGTACCCATATTCGGTGTACTCGATCAAAACCGGCTAAACGACTGTACGCATATTTTCTCTGCTCCATCTAGTTTATATATAAAATATCCATCACATTCCATCGGAATCGAAATAGTCAGGAAACTTAGTCCTATTAAAAGTGTTAAAATATTCTCTTAAAAAAATTAAACCCACCCCACAAAACCTTAACTCCTAATCCTAAGACCTAAGCTTAAAGGTGATCTACAGCCCGTATGTAAACAAAGCCTTTGTTTACATTTTTGTGTCCAAAATATTGAGCTTTATTCGACAACTATTTATATTTTCAAGCTTCTAGAGTATAATAAATGATCAAGAAACAACAATCAGGCTTTTCAAGAACTCAAAACATAGTTAAACTGTTCGTATCATAAAAAGTGGGCTCATTTGTGCACATGCGCAGATCGGACTGTAGATCACCTTTAAAATCATACTCAAAAGAATTGAAAAAATTTTTTAACTTGAAACTGTGCCATAGATTATAGGGCTGTGCCTTGCAAGCATGCGCCTAAACCACTGTGCCACAAGAAACACGCTCAGTTATTTTGTAAATAAAGCAATTTATAGGAGTAAGCTAAAATGTAAAATGTATTAAATCTTGACAGGATCTTGATGCGAATACGCTGAATACGCAGATATTTTGCAAATCTTTAGCTCGAGTAAACGCTTAGCAAGCGTCTTGTTTATTGAATTATTTCTTTCACCCCCCGTGAAATATTTGTCAGAGATTTTTCAACACCCTTCCCCCCTCCAGTTTATTGTTGAATAATAATGAGCTGAAATTTCGACCTGATCAAAATCGGTCCTCTCCCTTCTTGATGTATAAATATCAACAACGCCAACTTGAATTATTTTACTCTGATATACTTGATGTAAGACACACGCAACTTGATGTATTCAACAAACAAAACTTGATGTAAATATGTAAACTTGAATACTTGATATTTTGTCGCGTTAGGAACGGCATAAGTATTGAACAAAGCAACTTGATGTATTCAACAAAGCAACTTGATGTATTCAACAAGCAACTTGTTGTATTCAACAAACAACTTGATGTATTCAACAAACAACTTGATGTAAATATGTAGACTTGATATTTTGTCACGTTTGGAACGACATAGTTTCGTTACGAAATGTTGTAAAATGTGGATAATATAGCCCTGCGAAGTTTGCAATTTTCAGTCATTTTAGATTACAAACGGGAAATTGATACCCAAATCGGGTGTTTGGGTATCAATTTCCCGTTTGTAATCTAAAATGACTAAAAATTGCAAACTTCGCAAGGCTGTATTTTCCGCATTTTACAACATTTCGCAACGAAACTTCGGAATATTACTAATTTTGTGATGCTCTTTTAAGCTGTGATGAAATTTTTGTCTAGACTAGATCAAAATTTTAGTTATAAGGTTAAAGGTCCATTAATATTAATAATAATTAATATTAATAATGAAAATAATTAATATTAATAATAATAATGTAAATAATAATATAATAATAATAATAATAATATAATAATATATGATAATAATATAATATAATGATAATAATATAATGATAATAATTAATATTAATATTATTTATTAATATTAATATTAATAATAATTTATTATAGATGTCTAATCATATTGAAGACATATGCACCAAGGCCAATAAAACCCTTGGTCTAATTAAGCGGGTGTGCACTAGAGACGTTGTGGGTGCCAATACGCAGAAGCTTCTCTATTGTGCTGTTGTACGACCTAAGCTTGAGTATGTGTCGTGTGTGTGGTCACCTTACTCGGCTAAACAACGTAAATTAATAGAGAACGTTCAACACAGAGCAACGAAATTCATTTTGAACTACCTTCCTCGTGATTTTACCTACAGAGACAGACTAATATCCTTAAACATTCTCCCACTTGAACACAGGCGTGAACTTTATGACCTAACACTATTATACAAAATTAAATACAACCTTATTAATGTCACCTTTAACCAATACCTTACACCTGCAACTAACCCCTATGCCACACGCAACTTCGACCCTAATAACTATAACATAATTGTCTCCAATAATCAAGAATTGTTCCGACAATCTTATTTCCCACGCACCGTCATCCTCTGGAACAATCTACCACCGAACATCAAAGCCGCCCATTCCCTACAGATCTTCAAGCACCGTCTACACTCTTATTACAAAGCCAAACTGTCTACCTACACATACCACCATAGATAATTGTACTCTAAATTGCATGTAATCTGTGATATGCTCGTGCATAATTGTCTTAGTACGTCATCAATTAGAATTTAGTTTCTGTTTTCTCCTGTCACAGCATTTTATAGTTATTGTTGTTGTTACATCTCTATGTAAATGTATATATTTTATATGTGTGACAAAATGAATAAATAAATAAATAAAATTAAGTTGGATTGTGGCCAACTTTATTATTTCACTTTGCCTAACAACAGACAATCTTACTTCCTAAAGGAATAGTGCTGGCACTCAATGTATGCATAGGTAAAGGGCCAAATTAACTCCAAATTCAAAAACATGCACATCAAAACTTACTTGAATTAAGAATTCTGTCAGAGTTACTGTACAGGCCAGTTCCACTAAAGGCTAGTTTCCACTCAGGAAAATTATCCGTGGATTGGAACGGACAAGAAAATTTGTCTTTGTCTTGTGAGCTCTGGGTTGGAACTAATGACTTTAACACAAAGAAAAATTTTCTTGTCCGTTCCAATCCACGGATAACTTTCCTGAGTGGAAACTAGCCTTTAGAGTTACTGCATGGCTAACAGAGGTTTGCATCGGATCGGATTGGCCGTTTATAATACGACAATTGGCTAATGTTTAAAATCCAATCCGATCCGAAATTGTCTAATCCAATCCGATCCGACTACAAAACAACTTTATCAATCCGATCCAATCCGAAATGAATATTTTACCTGTAGTTCCGAAATCCGAACGGATCTGATTCGCACACCTCTACTGGCTAACAACAGGGTCTGAAATTTGAGCTTGAACTGTCTGTGCCAGTGTAGGTATAGTGCCAATATCAATATGAATATACAATTACTTTATGGTTTCCGTGTTTGGATGGCCTGATCCAAACACGCGGGAATGTTGCGAGAGTTAAGAAAAGCGCGCGAAAACACGAGCCGAAGGCGAGTGATTTTGCGCGCTTTTCTTAACTCGAGCAACATTCCCAAGTGTTTGGATCAGGCCATCCTAACAGGGAAACCATAAAGTAATTGTTTTATAAAATAACAACAACACGATAGTCTTCCGTGTTTGGATGGCCTGATCCAAACACGGGTTTCGACAAATCAGAGCACGCGTTATATACATGTTATTTTATAACAAGCTTTCGTTGGTAGGGATGCAACTACCTGAAAAATATAAGGAGAATTTCAACGTTTCGAGCGAAGGCCCTTCGTCTGAAATTTAAGATTTTCCATTGTACCTCGCTGAGATACCAGGATTCAAAGATCTAGTATCCCATTGATTGATCTGAAAATCCAGTATCCCACTACAGGGTGTATCAAAAAAAAGGTAATCGAACTACAGCGCGCTATTATACGTGAATCACTCGGCGTATGAACAATTGGTTTTCATATTTAGAAAGATCAGGCTTTTAGCTATTGAATGACATGCTTTTCATACCAAGTGGAGAAAAAATAAGCATGTACGAGGCCGATCAAAAATGTTAGTCAAAATCGCATATTTTCACCTCTGTGCCTAATTAAAACAATGCATAACAAAAGAAACTAACGTATTTTTTGTATTGTATTAAAACTTTATTTAGAGACACTAGCCCCGTCA
>CACRXK020015181.1:0-12441 GCA_902702795.2 Paramuricea clavata
AGGAATTTTTCCTATAGGAATTCCTATAGGAATTCCTATAGGAAAAATTCCTATAGGAATTTTGTCCCAAATTCTTATAGGAATTTTTCCTATAGGAAATTTTCGTAAGGGAATTATAGTATTTTTAACGTAGATTTTAGATATAAAACTTTTGAAACTGGCACAAAAGATGGCTCTGCGGGATTTAATATTAATTGGACTACGAAAAACTAAATTAATATTCTAATTTATATGGAAAACAAACTAATTTGGAAAAAGGCTTTTCCTCCCTTTCTGCAATTGTGCCAATATTGTCTTTTCTATGGAGTGGTTGTATTTTATATGTAGATTTTGAACATGAAAATCTCGAAACTGCACAATAAAAGCGCATTGAGAAAACGAACATTCCACGATTTGTTTTATCCGGTAAAATTGCTGACTTAGCTATCCCAACATTCGATTTTTCCGCAATTTTCTCAACGACAAAGCTTGTGCCAAAGTTCTCATTGCTACAGAATTATGGTATTTTTAACGTAGATTTTAGATATAAAACTTTTGAAACTGGTATAAAAAGTGGCTCTGCGGGAATTAATAATAACCGAACTACGAAAAACTATATTAAATATTCTAATTTATATCGAGAACAAACTAATTTCGAAAAAGGCTTTTCTACCCTTTCTGCAATTGTGCCAAGATTGTTTTTCCTACGGAGTGGTTGTAATTCATACGTAGATTGTAATCATGAATCTCTCGAAACTGGCACAATAAAAGCGCATTTAGAAAACTAACATTCCACGATTTGTTTTATCCGGTAAAATTGCTGACTCAGCTATCCCAACATTCGATTTTTCCGCAATTTTCTCAACGACAAAGCTTGTGCCAAAGTTCTCATTGCTACACAATTATAGTATTTTTAACGTAGATCTTAGATATAAAACTTTTGAAACTGGCACAAAAGATGGCTTTGCGGGAATTAATAATAACCGAACTACGAAAAACTATATTAATATTCTAATTTATATCGAAAACAAACTAATTTCGAAAAAGGCTTTTCTACCCTTTCTGCAATTGTGCCAAGATTGTTTTCCTACGGAGTGGTTGTAATTTATACGTAGATTTTGACCATGAATCTCTCGAAACTGGCACAATAAAAGTGCATTTAGAAAACTAACATTCCACGACTTGTTTTATCCGGTAAAATTGCTGACTCAGCTATCCCAACATTCGATTTTTCCACAATTTTCTCAACGACAAAGCTTGTGCCAAAGTTCTCATTGCTACAGAACTATAGTATTTTTAACGTAGATTTTAGATATAAAACTTTTGAAACTGGCACAAAAGATGGCTCTGCGGGAATTAATAATAACCGAACTACGAAAAACTATATTAATATTCTAATTTATATCGAGAACAAACTAATTTCGAAAAAGATTTTCTACCCTTTCTGCAATTGTGCCAAGATTGTTTTTCCTACGGAGTGGTTGTAATTTATACGTAGATTGTAATCATGAATCTCTCGAAACTGGCACAATAAAAGCGCATTTAGAAAACTAACATTCCACGATTTGTTTTATCCAGTAAAATTGCTGACTCTGCTATCCCAACATTCGATTTTTCCGCAATTTTCTCAACGACAAAGCTTGTGCCAAAGTTCTCATTGCTACACAATTATAGTATTTTTAACATAGATTTTAGATATAAAACTTTTGAAACTGGCACAAAAGATGGCTCTGCGGGAATTAATAATAACCGAACTACGAAAAACTATATTAATATTCTAATTTATATCGAAAACAAACTAATTTCGAAAAAGGCTTTTCTACCCTTTCTGCAATTGTGCCAAGATTGTTTTTCCTACGGAGTGGTTGTAATTTATACGTAGATTGTAATCATGAATCTCTCGAAACTGGCACAATAAAAGCGCATTTAGAAAACTAACATTCCACGATTTGTTTTATCCAGTAAAATTGCTGACTCTGCTATCCCAACATTCGATTTTTCCGCAATTTTCTCAACGACAAAGCTTGTGCCAAAGTTCTCATTGCTACACAATTATAGTATTTTTAACATAGATTTTAGATATAAAACTTTTGAAACTGGCACAAAAGATGGCTCTGCGGGAATTAATAATAACCGAACTACGAAAAACTATATTAATATTCTAATTTATATCGAAAACAAACTAATTTCGAAAAAGGCTTTTCTACCCTTTCTGCAATTGTGCCAAGATTGTTTTCCTACGGAGTGGTTGTAATTTATACGTAGATTTTGACCATGAATCTCTCGAAACTGGCACAATAAAAGCGCATTTAGAAAACTAACATTCCACGATTTGTTTTATCCGGTGAAATTGCTGACTCCGCTATCCCAACATTCGATTTTTCCGCAATTTTCTCAACGACAAAGCTTGTGCCAAAGTTCTCATTGCTACAGAATTATAGTATTTTTAACGTAGATTTTAGATATAAAACTTTTGAAACTGGCACAAAAGATGGCTCTGCGGGATTTAATATTAATTGGACTACGAAAAACTATATTAATATTCTAATTTATATCGAGAACAAACTAATTTTGAAAAAGGCTTTTCTACCCTTTCTGCAATTGTGCCAAGATTGTTTTTCCTACGGAGTGGTTGTAATTCATACGTAGATTGTAATCATGAATCTCTCGAAACTGGCACAATAAAAGCGCATTTAGAAAACTAACATTCCACGATTTGTTTTATCCGGTAAAATTGCTGACTCAGCTATCCCAACATTCGATTTTTCCGCAATTTTCTCAACTACAAAGCTTGTGCCAAAGCTATCGTTGCTACAGAACTATAGCATTGTTAACGTAGATTTAAGTTATAAAACTTTCGAGACTGGCACGTAAGATGGCTCTGCGAGAATTAATATTAATTGGACTACGAAAAACTAAATTAATATTCTAATTTATATCGAAAACAAACTAATTTCGAAAATAGCTTTTCTACCCTTTCTGCAATTGTGCCAATATTGTTTTTTCTACGTAATGGTTGTATTTTATACGTATATTTTGACCATGAAACTCTCGAAACTGGCATAATAAAAGCGCATTTAGAAAACTAACATTCCACGATTTGTTTTATCCGGTAAAATTGCTGACTCAGCTATCCCAACATTCGATTTTTCCGCAATTTTCTCAACGACAAAGCTTGTGCCAAAGCTCTCGTTGCTACAGAACTATAGTATTTATAACGTAGATTTTAGATATAAAACTTTTGAAACTGGTATAAAAAATGGCTCTGCTGGAATTAATAATAACAGGACTACGAAAAACTATATTAATATTCTAATTTATATCGAAATCAAACTAATTTCGAAAATGGCTTTTCTACCCTTTCTGCAATTGTGCCAAGATTGTTTTCCAACGGAGTGGTTGTATTTTATACGTAGATTTTAATCATGAAACTCTCGAAACTGGCACAATAAAAGCGCATTTAGAAAACTAACATTCCACGATTTGTTTTATCCGGTAAAATTGCTGACTCAGCTATCCCAACATTCGATTTTTCCGCAATTTTCTCAACGACAAAGCTTGTGCCAAAGCTCTCGTTGCTACAGAACTATAGTATTTATAACGTAGATTTTAGATATAAAACTTTTGAAACTGGTATAAAAAATGGCTCTGCTGGAATTAATAATAACAGGACTACGAAAAACTATATTAATATTCTAATTTATATCGAAATCAAACTAATTTCGAAAATGGCTTTTCTACCCTTTCTGCAATTGTGCCAAGATTGTTTTCCAACGGAGTGGTTGTATTTTATACGTAGATTTTAATCATGAAACTCTCGAAACTGGCACAATAAAAGCGCATTTAGAAAACTAACATTCCACGATTTGTTTTATCCGGTAAAATTGCTGACTCAGCTATCCCAACATTCGATTTTTCCGCAATTTTCTCAACTACAAAGCTTGTGCCAAAGCTATCGTTGCTACAGAACTATAGCATTGTTAACGTAGATTTAAGTTATAAAACTTTCGAGACTGGCACGTAAGATGGCTCTGCGAGAATTAATATTAATTGGACTACGAAAAACTAAATTAATATTCTAATTTATATCGAAAACAAACTAATTTCGAAAATAGCTTTTCTACCCTTTCTGCAATTGTGCCAATATTGTTTTTTCTACGTAATGGTTGTATTTTATACGTATATTTTGACCATGAAACTCTCGAAACTGGCATAATAAAAGCGCATTTAGAAAACTAACATTCCACGATTTGTTTTATCCGGTAAAATTGCTGACTCAGCTATCCCAACATTCGATTTTTCCGCAATTTTCTCAACGACAAAGCTTGTGCCAAAGTTCTCATTGCTACAGAATTATAGTCTTTTTAACGTAGATTTTAGATATAAAACTTTTGAAACTGGCACAAAAGATGGCTATGCGGGATTTAATATTAATTGGACTACGAAAAACTATATTAATATTCTAATTTATATCGAGAACAAACTAATTTCGAAAAAGGCTTTTCCTCCCTTTCTGCAATTGTGCCAATATTGTCTTTTCTATGGAGTGGTTGTATTTTATATGTAGATTTTGAACATGAAAATCTCGAAACTGCACAATAGCCGAATTCATATTAGAGACGGGAAACTCATCTCAGACAGGAAACTCATCTAATATGAATCCAGGCGCAGACGAGTTTCCAGTCCAAACTTTCCCGTCTAACTTACCCGTCTAAACAGACGGGAAAGTTAGACGGGAAACCCGTCTTAAATTCGAATGTAGACGGATAAATAAGACGAGTTTCTCATCGCCAACACACTGTCAAAAACTGGAACTAGGGCAAG
This sequence comes from Paramuricea clavata, assembly GCA_902702795.2. Taxonomy (NCBI): domain Eukaryota; kingdom Metazoa; phylum Cnidaria; class Anthozoa; order Malacalcyonacea; family Plexauridae; genus Paramuricea; species Paramuricea clavata. The sequence continues at coordinate 4,804 of CACRXK020015181.1, forward strand.
GGAGACAAACAAAATGGCGGCCAAAACGAAAGCAAGTAAGCAAATTCAAGCGAGAAATACTACTTCGAAACAAACAAAAAACAAGGTATGGAGTGAAGACTAAGTTATCACATATGCAAACGTGCTTTGTTCAACAGATAACGCAGAGCGGTCGTGGTTATACCAGACGAGAATTATGCATTAAAAAATTCTGCAAACGAAGAGTTGTTTCGACGTATAAAAGAGGACTTTGATATTACGATGCGTTACGATTCCGGTGATGAAACATTTACCATTGAACAATTACGTGCAAAGTTCAAGTGGTTCAAAAAACAATGGAGAATAATTGATTCCAAGATAAAGAATGGAACTGGCCTAGGAGGAAAAAACACAGCTGTACCAACCTGGTACAATATCATGAATGCTCATTTTTGCGAAGCAGTTGACGACATGACATCAGTTTCCAGCAAAGCAAGTGATGTAGATACCACCTTTGATTCCACTGATTCAGAAAACCACTTTAATCCTGAATCAAGTGACGAAAGCGATTCTTTGAGTGAAAGCGATCCTTTGAGTCGAGCTTTGAGTGACAAGAAAAGGTATAAATCAGCAGGTAAAAAGCGGACCCTAAGTACATCATCTCAAGGGCAAAGTGCTGGCGAGTCTGAGACTATCACAGACAAAATTGAGGTAGAACAAGGCGAAAAAAACACAGACAAAAGTGAGAAAAAAAGCCCTACAAAAAAGACAAAAATTAGAGTACATCCCAAGAAATTATTTTCAAAGCCAAGATCGCAAAGTGAAGACATGGTACAAGTAGCAAAGAGCATTGAATCAAGTACTAAAGAGCAAGAGAAAAATAGAGATGAGCGATTAAAGATTTTATTAGACGCAGAAAGAAAGAGGGATGAACTATTTTATGCACACCAAAGGGAACAAGCAGAGGCAAACAGGAGACATGAGATGCTTTTGGCTCAACTACTTACAAGAGGATCAACAACTCCATATCAACCACAGGTCCAAAATCATCTTCAGATGGCCCACTCTTTCAATACTCCTGTAAGTAATGGTTATAGCCTAGCAGGAAATCAGCAACCTGACTCACATGGTTCAATTAACATACCTAATTCTTCTGCTACATCTAAGCCTGGGGACAATGACTCATATTCTCTGTATAAATTTTAATTTATTTTAGAACATTGACTTTGATAACTAAAGAACGTTTGTTGAGTAAGTAATGTTGAGTTGGTTTAGTACCTATTTTTTAGGGGTTTTGATTGGTTGTGTTTCAATAAGATATTTTCATATTGAGGGAGTGAATATTATTCAAAAGGGGAGGGGGGCAAAAAATTACCATTACCATTGAGGGGGGGGGGGATTTTATATTTTGAACTTTCCTTCCCATTGTGAAATTGGTTTGAACATTTTGAACACTTCATAATATTATCTAATTCAAGCCTTCCAATTCAACCATGAAATAATAGCTTTCTGCATTTTATAACTCTTTGTATTCACATTTATAGTTATAAAAAAAGTGCTAAAAGTAAGAAAAGCTTTTTTACTCTTGACATATCAAGGTTGCGCGAGTTTTTGCGAGGCATGGCGGATGTCTGGGGGAGGGGGGTTAACTAACTCTGACAATGCCAGACAGGGGGGGAGGGGAGGTCTGAAAATCCATTATTTGGCCGGCCATTCTTTGTGAATGTGGCATCTTAGTTAACATGTGATTGTTTGAAATGGTCAACATTCCTTTAAACATTATTACAGCTTTTCTTGACAATGAAACAAGTTTTTGAAGAACCTTCCAGGATGGGGAATAACAACACAACAATGATAATTCAGAGAGTGTTCAACACTCCTAGACATAATTTGGAGGAGCCATAGCAATGTAAACAACAATTTAGATTTAGGTTATTACAGTATGCACAATATGAGCTTAGAGTTCACTCTGATTTTAAAGACCATAACTATTCTTTGATTATGTCACGCACTTTATTACTCACAGCTTTATCTTCAGATCGCTTTGTAGGTTTGCGTATTAGTTCCAACTTTTGAATCTCCAGCTGCCAGCGAGGAAGACAAGGGTCTGCCCTTTTAATACAGATATTATGTAATGTGATACATGCCATGATTATTGCAGTTACATTCCTTCTGCGACATTCAGTTTTCTTATATATAATGCGCCATCTCCCTTTTAACATGCCATAGGCATGCTCTGAAACTACTCTTGCAGCTCTTAAATGTTTGTTAAAATTTCGGTCTTTTGTGGTATCATCAAAAGCTTTCATCAACCATGAGCGTGCTGGAAAAGCACTGTCTCCTACCGTTCCAAGTGGAATATTTCCGCAACCTGGTAAATTCATCTCACAATTAGGTAGTACATGCCCAGATTCAATTTCGTTTAAAATCAGAGAAGGTTTCAAAAGCGTGGAGTCGTGCATAGAACCTGGGGCTCCCACACCTGCCCAAAGAAACCTTTTGTTAGCTGAAATCAATCCCATATTTGTTACTGAGTATTGTTTCTTGAAACTGTAGAAATTCTTAAGATTACTGCATATATACACATGAAATCCGTCCCAAGCAGCCACGCAGGGAAAACCCCAATCCTTGAGAAAAGCCTTCAACTCATTTTTCCATTCTTCCTCAGTTGATGGTAGGGTCACATACTCATCAAAAAAGATCAGAACGATAACTCGAATAACTTCATTGAAGGTTTTACACGCTGTTGAGGTAGCAATCCCAAACAAATTGCCAACTGTTGAGAGTGAACAACCATGTAGTCTGTGTGTTGTGACCCGATATCGTTCACTTTCATTAAGCATGTCTTAGATCTGAAATAGTTTTGCGGGAACTAACACTTTCGAACACGCTGAGTTCAAATCCGAAAAGTTTCCACTCCGTAGACCCGCAGTTTTTTCACAAAAGGCTATTTCATCTTCACTAACTTCACAACAATTTTTTTCATTGTTCAACGATACGGGTCGATGACGATACACGATTATGTCACTCAAAAGGACCAATTTCTATTAAACATTCTTCCTTCTAACAAAAGATCGGTTTTGCTCGAATCATGTTAAGTTATGCAATCTTATGCGTGTTGGACATAAACAACATATCTTGTCTACAACTTTGAGAAGGTACAGATAACGCTTTCTAAAATCCTCAGTTCTAGAGATATAAAATCACAAGGACATTAATATCAAGTCTTTTAGCTATGTCACTGGCCTGAAAAATAACTCTTTTAACGCGATCAAGATATTTAAAACAAAAGTAACGCAAAGCCAACGTAACGGCAAAGACAACGCTAAAACGAAATATTGTCGAATGGTTGCAGGTAGAAGACTTACGACAGGATCAATCTTAAATAACCTTAAACTATAAGAATAAATGTTCACATCAAAGACAAAGATCAGTCACAAAGTATAAAATATGCTCTGTAAACTTACCGCGAAGTGGAGAAATGTGTGCATGAGCTGTTTATTTGATGATTTCGACGTATATAGAAGCCCTCTTTCCAATAATACTCGCTTATCGCACAGTATAACACCAACTGATGTAATAGTTCAAATGCAATGATAAGTTATCTCTTGAATTACGTCTTGGAAACCGTGTTGGAAATTTCAATGCTGATCCATTACATATAGATTACCGTTTTATATCTTTGTATAAAACATTTTGATCGCTTGTAAGGAATTATTTCTCATCCCAGAGACATAGCACAAAGACTTGACATTAACGTCCTTGTGATTTTATAGAGATAGATCCAGAACTAAGGATTTTAGAAGGAATTATCTGTACCTTCCCAAAGTTGTAGACAAGATATGTTGTTTACGTCCAACACGCATAAGATTGCATAACTCAGAATGATTCGAGCAAAACCGGTCTTTTGTTTAAAGGAAGAATGGTTAATAGAAATTGGTCCTTTTGAGTGACATAATCGTGTATCGTCATCGATCCGTGTCGTTGAACAATGAACAAATTTGTTGTGAAATTAGTGAAGATAAATAGCATTTTGTGAAAAAACTGCGGGTCTACGGAGTGGGAACTTTTCGGATTTGAAATCAGCGTGTTCGAAAGTGTTAGTTCCCGTAAAAGTATTTCAGATCTAAGACATGCTTAATGAAAATCTTTTTCTAGGCACTTTTCGAGGTCACAACATACGGACTATATATAGCACAATAGCATTCGGTCTAATATCCATGCAACGTGCAAGAACTATGTCTATGGTAAACTAAAGCAAGTCTGTATTAGTGCTATATGGGCGACGTTTTGTTGATTGTAATTAGAGTATTAAATTAAGATATCTGAAACATATTGAATTAAGATTGTTTGGGAGAGTAGTATATTCTCATGAGGCCCTATCCCTGTCTCTCGCTTTTTAGTGACTGATAGAATTAAACCCAACCGTTCAGTTCATGTTAGAATTCCCCCCATGATGCGGAAAGTCGTTGGTTAATTGTTTCAAATCATGAAACTCTCAACTCTCAAGGTCTTTGCTAGCTCTCTGATAAAACATCTGATTAACGCATTTAACTGTATATATAGAATATTCCACCCATGGCCGTGCACTTGCCGCGTTATACATAAATTAGTTAATTAATGTTACTCAGTCAACAATGGCATATTGGTTGGTCGTTTATTAAACTTTAAGATTTCTTCTCATATTTTTGGAATCATGTTGTTTGTGATTCCATTTTATGGATAAACTGTCTTGGTTTTTGTTATACTATTAAAACAAATAAATTAATGACTTTCGATGAATGAACCAAAACGGCCATGGTAAATACTTGGGCGAATTGAAGTAAAAATAGGTTTAATAGGACGGACACATCGTAACGGTAGCGCCGCGGCTACACCTGTACCGATGAACGGTCGCTCAGGGCCGTAACTAGACACGATAATTTTTTGGGGTGTGTGTATATTCATATATTTATTTTCAAATCCCCCAATTATCGCATCTAGCTAGAAGGACCATCGCTCGAGAATAACTCGAATTATCCACCACCGCCGAACGCATGCATCTCAAACCGAACGCGGTTCCGTCCAGGGCGGGCCGTTTGTATAAAATAAATTCTTAACTCCTACCTTTTAACCACTTTTTTGTTGTTAAATAGCAGTTAAATTCTATAAAGTACGCAATTTTGATTGTTTAATTAACTTTCGCACTTCATCTTTTTAATATGATATCTCAACATAATTATAAATAACTCAGTTTAGCCGTACGTCTGATTTGACATCAACCGTCTCAGTCGTAGCCTAGCAGCCTTGTAGTCGTAGCCTAGCAGCCTTGTAGTCGTAGCCTAGCAGCCTTGTAGTCGTAGCCTAGCAGCCTTGTAGTCGTAGTCTAGCAGCCTTGTAGTCGTAGCCTGACACAGTGGCGTGCTGGCAGGGGGGGCGGGGGGCCACGGCCCCCCAGCTGGCAATTCTTGGGGGGCGCAGAAATGAATACGGGACGCCGATTCCGCCGAATTTTGAAAGTGAGTGGGAAAAAACGCATTTGAAAAAATATAGTTACTTTCACCAAGAAAAAATGTGTTTATAGGTTTATAAACAGACTGAGCGCATAGGCGACAAAGTGATATATTAAATTACAGACTATTTTGTCTAACCAGCCAGTATTGCTACCTCACACGAAATCGTTCATATAGAAACATGATCATGCAGTGATCACACGCAATGTCGCATTACCGGAATATTGGTCAGGTTTCGAAGCGATCACGGGAATTATGCCCTTTTTTGCTGGTATTTATACCCTTATATTATGTACGCAATTTAGTTGTTTGCGCAAGAAACATCATGACTCATTGAGTGGTGTAAGTAATAAGACAATGCTGAAACGCGCGCCCTTTTGGCAGCCAAGCAAGGAAACCTTAAGGTGCATGGTGTACCACTGACATCGACTTGAACCGATGTGCAGATGAACTGCTCAACTTTGCAGAATCTTTTCAAAAATTGAAGTGTTCAGTGATTTTTGATGAAGACAAAGAAGAAGAGAAAGATTCTGATTTAGACTCCGGTTCTGAATCTGAAACCGAAGACCACGAAGAAGAAACCGACAGTAAGTCAAGCGAAGACGGAACTGCTGAAGAACCAAAGGACAAGGATAAACCATCATTTCTAGAAGCTCTGAGAATTTTGTTGAATCCTGATTACCACCTAGTTGATGCATTTCCAACTCTTTGTAAAGTTTACGCGATCGCAGTTGCAATTCCAATCAAACCCGCACACGTTCGTCTATGTCTCAAGAAAATTGCATTGCTAATTATGACCACTGAACGGAAGATTTTAATGTCTTTGGAAAAGGAGCAGATTATTACCGCCTTGGAGGTCTGACATCAGAATTGTCGAAGGTCTTATATGAAAATGTTTAGAAATGCTAGAAATCGGCGATCGTTATTGAAACATTAAAGACATTGGAGAACATCGATCGATCGATATGGGCAATATTTGACGTTATCAACATTCGATACAATACGTGATATATAGTACTAACTATCAAGTGATGTACTGTATAGTATTAACTCTTTTTGTATGTTTTGACAAAAACATGACAGATTCGCATCAATAAAGTGCAAGCACACTTTTTAGTAAAACATTACAAGTTATTAGTAAGATCGGCGTTTAATATAAATCAAAATATTTTATACAAATATACTCAACGAGTGATTTTATTCCTCTATAATTAATCTAAAATAAAGATTTATAGTAAAACTGATACCGTACTAATTTAAGGGCTACTACAAAATTCTAACCAAATTGCAAATTTCGACACGTTATAATCTCGTTTCCTGACCATCTGATTTCTGTCAAATCTTCCCCCAAAGTCCAGGAAATGGCATTTCAGAGACTCTAAATTTAAATTTAAAGCACGCGCTTCGTCGCACATTCGAAGCACGCGCTTCGTCGAGAGTAACGTCTGTTCGCAGACTAACATGTGTTCACCCTTATTTTAATGCTAATAATCACTTAAATTAACCATTTGCCTTATTTTGATGATAATCATCTATTATTTAAGGGAAATTCAGTTAAAATGCAATTATTTTTAAGTATTTACAACAAGACGCCTGCTCAGGCGTTCACACTGGCCTGAAAATGACACTGGACTTTCGTGGAGGGTGTAATGTGTAGTAGAGAAGTAGATTGGGATACAGGGGGTCTGGGCCATATAAATACAACCAATAAATACAATCATGATTAGCAACTATCAACCATAATATTCCAAGACGCCGGCTCAGGCGTACCCTCTGCTGCTCTGGCTACGGGCAATTCAACCTGACAAGCCAAGGCCCGCTGTAACTATGATCATCAACTATCAACCGTAAATAATGATGGGTCAATAATAGCGAATAATTTTCCTTGATTTTTAATGCCATTATATGGCTCGTTTCAGGTGCTAAAAAGTTTATAGACATAGACGATTCTTCTAAAAAATACGCCAATTTGTAAGATAAACTGATTCCAAACCCTTTACTAACCCCACTATTCTTCCCTTGGGTCTGCACGCAGGCTAACCCCAACCAGTAAACATCTAATAAACAATTTGAGAATTAAAAAGTTGGGGGAAAAGTTGGATCTTGTTCCAAAAACTAATCGAACCGTACCACGTTTTACTTTGCCGCACGCAATGTACCAGTGCTAGTGTTGGTAGTACCAATGTGA
>CACRXK020015182.1:0-11962 GCA_902702795.2 Paramuricea clavata
TTTGAACACGTGCTCGATTGTCACTCGGTTGTCACTTTGAAACACATAGCATTTTCATTGATATAACTTTCAATTGTCGCGGGATAATAATTTTCAGAATATTAAGTACTAAGCAAAAGTGTTTAGGTAGCACGTATTGATATATTACGGGTTCTACTTAATCGCAAAGTATATAAATTGTATAAAATGTATCGATTGACACTCAACTCTAGAAATATCACTATGATATATCAGATTTATTTATGTAAAAATGTGTCAATCGATCCAAAACTTGGCTTAATCAATTTCAAACCCTTTCATTAATAGCAAATACATTGTTAGACATTCTCAACAAATTATTCTTAGCCTTGTTCTGATTTAAAAGCTGCCTAGTTGCCCATTATTTCATATTTCTATAGTGACAATCGAAGTGACAACCGATGTTAGTTTCATTGCATGCGTCTGGACCGGAAACGCTTATTAGCATAATTAGCGTATAACACTAACTTTGTGTTGTATAATGCGTACAACGCCTATACAGCGAGTCCCTTTCTTTACATATTTTTGGAAGTCTGTGCAACTCTCTTGCCTCGGCGGGTTGCGCGCGCTAGTACTTGCTAACGCGTCAGCATTAGGGAGGTCTATAAGCCCTGGAGAAATCACGAAGTCCGGGTCATTCTTTACCACGTACGAATACGCTGAATAGTAATTTTTGGGATTGTCTGACTGAGTTCAATTAAATGCCGAATTTACTCTTCTCGAGCTTTCCGATAGCTCGCCAACTTGATCTTGCGGACATTTTTTTAGCCATGTGGAAGTGACTATATATACTATATGATACCGCCCTTTCCATTAGCCTCCGAAATTCCCACCCACTGAGTGCTCCTTCGTACCCATGCGTCGACAATTATATCTGCAAATTCTGCTCTAGAAAGATGTGAAATATCACATTCACTATTGGTGATAAAAATCAAACGTTCTTTACCTTCGGAGTACCCGAATTAGCAGTTGACTCAGCCCTTACCCGCATGCGAAAGTAACCGGATGTTATATTATTATGCTATAAATTAACAGTATGTGTGACATATCTAGCGTAAAACATTTGCGATACCTATCTTTATTGACGGACTATAACCTCTCAAATAACCTACTAGTGCTCTGCCAAAATTTGTAGAAACAAACAACGTATAAAGCCTTTGTGATTAAGAACGCAATATGACATAACAAATTATATTCATATTCTGTTAATTATTAACTTTGAGAATTTTAATGAAACTTAATTGTTCTGCAATGTCATTAGATGTTCTGTGAACGAAATGGAGCTGAAATACTTCGTTCGCAGAGCATTCTACTCTCTGTACTTTTGAGATGTACAATGATGTTATGGCATATGGGGCCCAGACAATCACTTTCAGAAGTTGTTGGGACACATGTAGTTTTAGCTTGTAAGTGGATCATTATAGTTTTTTACACACAATACCGCTCCCCTCCCCCTCCCCCCACCCCAATCAATGTTGTTTAAACCAAAACACATCAAACCCGACGAGAAATGGGACACAACATTGAACAGGGGGCGGGGGGATTGTCGTTTGTTGAAATTCAAAGGTTTTGTGGCATCTGTCCCAAGACTTTTGAAACTGATTGTAGGTGTGCTAAGAAACACACCTGTATTTTACACACCTTTTCGTACACACCTTTGATGCATATAAGGTGTGTTCAATAACACACCTTTTGAATGAAAACACACCTTGGTGTGTTTGAGAACACACCTCATACTAATTTACAAAAACACATCTTGGTGTGTTAGATAACACACCCTACACCGATTTTGGAAAACACGCGTGCACGGTGTGTACTGAAAAATGCTTTTTAGTAACATACAATAAATCCAATCATCAATCACGGTAATGTATGCTATAATATGTTTTTCGGATATATACAGTAGATGTAAATGGCGATATTGACTTTGCCGGCGATATCAAGTTTTACGTGTCTAATAACCGTTTGATATTTGTTGTGTAGTATTTTATTCCTTCCATGTAGTAAGAGCATTACTGGGACTACTTATTTTCTAAGAGATTAATCTGTCTTTAGCACACCATTAATCTGAAATATGGTAACTGGTCTTTTGAAGCTCTTCGGATCGAAAGAAACGAAAATTCTTACGATGAGCGCGATTTTACAGACTGGTGCCTAGTTTTCGTACTACGCGCGCAAAGCTTCCCGGGATAGCGTCATTTATTCACACCCACTGAGCTGTATAATAACTGGAGGACCTGCTCCTATACTTCGTTCAGTCAACGAAGTGTCCGCAAAAACATGGCGGATTTTGAGTGAAAATGACGCCATTTCCATGACTACTGGTCCCTAAATTCATGGTAATTGCCACTGAACAAGGCTCAAATATGAGCCCGCCACAGTTTTCACCCCCCCTGGTTTTTATAAAAATATTTCGGCTTTTTGCAGTGAATACTTGTTGTTTTGATATTTTCGACATATTTTTTCGACTGTTGACCATTTGTTCAAAGGTGTGGAAGCCGTACACGTTCATTGTCGTCCGTGGAGCGTGAAAGACAACAAACAACTATTAAAACCTCGCGAAAGCCGAAATGTGGACAAAAACGATACTTCAAGCCAGAGCAAACATCCGTAATTATCAGACTATAAACAGGTATCTATAAATATTTCAAAATTCACATTACTATTTTAAATATTTCATGAAAAAATGTTAGGAATAAATGGTAGAATGTACTCTATTTTTTAGAAAACAAGCCACGAGTATTTATGTGGTTGTAGACGAACCTTTTTATAACTTTAAAATATAATAATTTCATCCCTCAATCCCAAGGAATTAATGGTTGTGCATGTATATGAATTTGACAAATATTTGACATGAAACTATGATGTGCTAGTATATTAAAGAGGGAAGTAAGGTTTTATATATAGATTTAGCCAAGGTCGGGTTTTGTCATGCATAACTGCTTGTGGTGAACTGGTGCAGGACAAAGCTCAGGCTGCTCAGCTGATTTGAGAAATTAATGCATGTTTTGCCCAAGTTTGTATGTTGTGTGCTCTCTGATAGTTTGTTGTATGTATCTTTAAAAGGCCATGCATTAACTTGTTTGTCCCATCCCTATGAGTATTGGGTTAATTGACTCAAATGCTGGCATATTTTTGGTGTCCCTGAGGTAAGGGTTGTTAATGCGACAGCTAGGCCAGTAAGTCCAGTAAGCAAAACCTCACTGTGTGGTTATTTTTATAGTGGAAATTCCTTTCAAATTGTATGGACAACCTGACTGGCTCAGTTTTCAGATCTCACCTGAACAAGGCAAGCTCTCAGTTACACTGGGAAGGCGGGAACACTAACTGGACTACCTTGGTCAAAATAAAGTCAAAACAACATCGGTCATGAAAATATTGTCAAAACAATAGAATTGTGTCGGCAAAGAAATAATAAATTATTCTCCCAACTAGGCCAACCTGGCTTCCATATTGATAGCCCCTATGGCGCTCTAATCTATTCTGAGCCTCCTCCGCAGGCATGGGCGTACCGGGCAGGGGGCGAGGGGGGCTGCCCCAGTTTGTTGGGCAAACAAAGCCAGTCGGGCAATATTCGCTTCACAGTCGGGCAATATTGGCTTATTAAATGGGACAAATTCTGTTAAAATTATTTTGTGGGAAATATGCTATTTAATAGGAAATTTTCATAATCACTCAATACACCCCCCCCCCCCCCCATCAACAACACTTTTGGAAAGTTTCCCCGGGAAATTCTTTTTGACAACTTGGGCACAATCCGAAAAAGTCGAGCAAATTGCTTTCCGCCCCCCTAATTTTTCCCTTCTTGTATGCCCATTTTTCCCTTCCTGTTTGTGTTTTAGCCTGCAAATGGGTTCCCATCACTCGATTCCTCGGGTGAGATGCCTGCGGAGGAGGCTAGAGTTCATGCCCCTGTTGTTAGTGAAACTCCATACCAAGAAACATGTATTGCAGTAATGTTTCAAAATTAATTGAAGACAAAAATTTGCTTGATTTTGTATATTATTTATTTTAATTAAAATTGCTAATTTCATAATTATTCTTTGACCATGCAGTGAATAATTTTAAAATATATAATACAGTATTATTAAAACTAGAGCTCATGCATTATTTTTTGGCTGTAATTGTACAGAGAAAATATAACACATTCCCACAAAATTATAGAGAAAAGTTATTGTTAGTTCTGCCAGTTAGGTCTGGCTTGTATTAATTTCTTGTCCACATGACTTACATGTCATCAGTTTCGCCCTAAATGAGAAATGTCCATTATACATATAAAATAGTGACAGTATCATATGAAGACACTGAAGATGTATTGGGTCACAGATCCCAGACTCCGATTACAAGGAAATTTACTGTAGAGCAGAGCCCAAACTGTTCACTTAGACATTATTGACATGTTAACGCATGGTTCTCCAGTCGACAACTGTCTGGTGTTAGACAGAGTAAAATAATAAAGTAGGGTCCATTAGGGCACAATGCAACCTAATGGTTAATTAATATCATGGTATGTTAAATAAATTGACTCACTCTGTAATTTTTCACATATATTAGGTTCTGGCATTTATAAGCCCGTCTAATATGCCAGGAAATTTTACTTGTCAAGACGACAATTGTCCATTATAAATGGATTAATTGTATTTCTTAACTATCCCAAAGTTTCATTTTACATTAGAATATATCAAAAATAATCTATGCAGATCTAAGAGAGAAAGTTCATAAATAATGTCTAACTGAACAGTTGGGCTCTACTCCAATACTGGGAACACTCCCACTGAAGATGCTCTCAAACGTGTTATCAATCATCAATTGATTGGTTAATTGTCAGGGCACAATTTTGGTCAATGCCAAGGGCAGTGAATATGCATTGGCTGGCACGTGTACACCCTTCATTCCTACAAATACTTAACTACAACTCTAATGGCTGTGGGATTTATAGAACTCTGACAAACTATGTTGGTCAGATGAATACCATGTAAACCTCTGAATGCTTGTATGCATTCATTAGCATTTTTGATGGCTGAGCTGTTGGAATGGATCCCTTTGCTGCATTAAAAAATACCTGTCCAAAAATAAGTCCATGGGCTAACACAGAGGGACTTAAATTTGGGAGAGGGCTTATATTCAGAATTTCTTAGGGTGGCCGTTCTACACAGGGGGGCTTATATTTGGGGTCTGTCATTGGGGCTTATATATTCAGAGGTTTATGGTTATTGATTGATTGATTGCAATGGGTATTGAATCATTTGTCTTAAATGAATCGTTTGAACTTGATACAGTATCTTTGGCCTAGCAAAGCAATTTTTCAGTTTGCCTGTTGTAGAAGTGACATTTAATATAACTACACAGTATGAAATTATAAATAACTGCTACAAGAACCTGGCAAGGATATATATCACTCAAGTTTGTCAGGGAAAATTTGCTTTAATATACCGTACGTATCTCTAAACACTGAAGTCTGTAGTACTAAATCAATATAAGTGCACAGTCACAGAATAAAGACATACAGAAGTGTAACTTCCATTACAAAACCGTAAGGCCTTTTTTACCGAAATAGCTGGCGGCCATGTTCTTAGCAAGTGCCCTAAAGAGAGGCATTCACCCCCCTGGAATATTAAATTTTCAACATGTTTTCAGGGGGGTGACTGCCTCTCTTTAGGGCACTTGCTAAGAACATGGCGGACTGAAAAAATCCCTTACGCACTTTTAATAAGAAGATACACTTCTGTATGTCTTTATTCTATGGCACAGTAAGGATTTTAACACCATAAGCAGCCTTTAAAACCATATGAAAAAGCAGAGGCTAGTGGTAAATCACAACAACAATAAAATTACAGAATTCCCAACCATTTTTCGTACGGGGATTTGTATTTCTATCGAGTTTAATCAAGCAAGCTAGAATCTAGAAATATTCAAATATAAAAATCTTACCGGTGAATAAAAATATTCTTCTAGTTCTTGTTTGAAGAGTTCTCATACATACGAGCAGCGCAAAAAGGCAGTGTCCGTTGTAAATCAAGCAAACTGGGACAAAAATATCCAGATTTTCAATGAGATTTTTACCTCGAAAACAAAATTTTTGGGTGAAACCAGGGCACAACCAGGGGGGTGAAGTACATTGTCGAAAGCTTAGGATCGCGGTTGGGACAGTGGTAGTTGCCATGAATCTAGGGACCAGTAGTCATGGCAATGGCGTCAGATCCGCCATGTTTTTGCGGACACTCTTTTATCCCGAGCAGGTCCTCCAGTAATATAGTATAGCTCAGTGTTCACACCGCCATTACGCCATATTTTTCAAGCCTTCATTCTGAATTTATGGGTTCGAAAAATTCGCTTTTTTTAAGCGACGACGAATGATTTGAACGAAGAGGAAACAGCCGGGATGACTGAATAATGTTCAGGTAAGCATATTGTTATGTTATATGTATAATGGAGCAGTTTTGAAAGTAAATATTCGCTATCTTCATTCATGAATTTTGAGCATGTGTTCATGTTTAAAATTTGAATTTGCCGCGACAATATTTGAATTAAAAAGATGATATAAATACATTAGTTTTATAGAAGGCTTACATTTGACTTTATATTAAATTATGTTTATTGTATAAAGGGCAACTAATATTTGTGTATATGAATATAAGACAGATTGCCAGATAACAATGTTTCTGGTATAAAGTATAAATATAGCTAGGCATCTACTCAATCATACGCTCAACTACACATGTCCCAGCTAAACATGGTTTGAGAAAATGCAACCAGTTGTTTCAAATCAACTGCTACTTTCATAAGTTTCTAATTTTTATATATCTAGGTTTTTTATGTCCAAATTCTTCAATCAATGAAAAAATCTATTTCACTGTTAGAGGTGTTATGCACCAGTCATTGAAAACCTATACAACTCAGACTGTTGCTGATAAGTGGGGGTTAAGTGCCAGGAAAATTTTCTATGCTACCGTAAACCTCCAAATATAAGCCCCCCCTTGTATAAGCCCACCACCCCGTGTATAAGCCCACCACATGTACTGTACTAACTTAAGGCTCACCTCATTCCGAATATAAGCCCAGTAGCCCACTACGTTATTCAACATTGACATTGTCTTTTAATTAACCCATTAAGCTGAGGAGCTTTCCCATTGACAAGTAAAATCGTCTGGCGTTAGACAAGTAAAAAAATAAGTAAGGCACACTGGGGCGCATTGCGGCTTGATGGGTTTACCAGAGACATTGTCAGATTTTTTGGTCAACCCATTAAGCTGCAGAGTTTACCCATTGACGAGTAAAATCGTTTGGCGTTAGACAAGTGAAAATAAAGTAGAGCGCACTGGGGTGCGTTGTGGCTCAATGGGTTAATATAGCAGAGAACAATATTTAAAAACATTGTCTTTATAGCTTAAGTCAATGTCGTTAATTAATCAAAGTGCATTATTACTATGTGTTTATTTTCCTGTTTATGACTGACTTGTTTATTACACTAACACAAAAGATTGTCCATGTATATAAGCTCTATCCCTCATATATACTGTAAGCCCCCCCCCCCCTTGTATAAGCCCATCAAAAATATAGCCCAGGGTTTATAGTCCGAGATTTACTGTATTCCATGAACCCATTAAGATGTGATGTTGTGATGGATTAACAGACTGTGTGTGCATGTCTCAGTTACCATTAGCACTTACATTACCCTAATTTAATTTCTATTTGACTTCAGTCTCACACCAGGTGTTGGTTGTTCATAGCAGGCCTTAAAATATCTTTTACAGGGCCGTCTGACAAAATGTCCGATGACATTGAGTTTGGGTCGGACATATGTCCGATGACCTTCAGTTCAATTTTGAGACTTGGAAATAAGTGTGAATGCCGACAAAATGAATATCAGCAGAATGTGTTAATTCTGAACGGTAAATGTTGTGAAGATATTAATTAATTTGTTCTTTCATACTTATTTCCAAGCCAAAATTAGCTTGTTTTCCAGAACAGCAGTCAGTAAAAGACTTAGATGACTTAAGCCTGTTTTCCACTTCACCATGCATTTCGCTCCCCGCCCCGTGCTTGACTATGTTAAAAAAATTTCAAGTTCACCTTAAAATTATACAATAGTACTCTGATTTTCCATTTAACATACAAGCCTCTAGCCCTGGGATAGGGTACATTTTGATTTACGTTGGACAAAGCTACAGTTCGGTCGGACACACATACACTCAGGTCGGACAAACAATAAACCTCAATTTCACTTTGGTCAGACAGAATGTCTGGTGGTTTCCTCTCTACGTCGGACAATTTCACTAATGGGTTGGACAATGTCCATGACCGACCAATATTTTAAGGCCTGCATAGCCAGATTAACCCTAACCCGTAGTTAAAATTTATGTATTTCTACATACAGTATCTTTTTGTTTTAAAATTATGAAAAGAAAACTCCTATGGTACTGATCCAGACAAGATGTCTAAAGAAATATTTCCAAATTTATAAGTTTGCTTAATCTAAGGTTAACTTACCGGCTTTCGAACAATCAACCCCTGCATGATGATTTTGTTTGTCAATGGGGAGTGTGTTGGACTTAAAAGGTTTTAACCTTTCATTGAAACTAGATTGTCTGCCCGCATTTTGTGTTAACACATTATTAAGATAAAAGCCAGGCTACTTTCAGTACTTCATGATTTTACTATGTCTAACATCAGAGGGTCACATTTCATATTAACCCTTTTAGATGCAAAGTACATTTTAGTCATCCAGAGGGGGAGGGAGTCCAAGAGTAGAATCTTCTGAGACTGATAATAGTAAGATGTACTAAGACATCAATGGAATGGTGTAGGGGGGGTTAAATTCCAAGTTTTTTTGTATGTCATGCTTGAAGTTTTCAAGGATGGATAGATCGGCTTAGATAAAAATGTCAATTTGATGTTTTGTGTGGCAACTTGAATATGGACATCTCCCTAATTGGAAACAGTTATAAAGTCCTTAGTTTGTTTGTTCAAACTCATGAATACATTTAGCTAGCTACACCACCCACATGATCTGCTTAGTTATATATGTAACAACCCAATTCACTCCAATTAACCCAGTTTTCAGCACTTTCTTAAATTATGTCACCTTTCCTAATGCCGGACAAGTTAATTTGTGTGTAGCTAGATTTTGCCCATGTTTCATGTTGACATATTTAGATACAATTTTCCCTAACACTCCCTACTTTAAATACTTTACTATTGAACTGTGACATCTCATGCTAGACAATTTTACTTATCGGCTGTGGACTGCTTGCCCTCATTTCACCTATTAACACCGAAGAAACAATTTCCTCTTAAATGTTGCCTACTTTCGGTTCTTTCTAGGGGTGTGCAGGACAGAGTATTTCTGCTATCCAGCCAGATACAGGATATGCTGGATAGCTGAAAAATATCCAGCCTGATTCAGGGTATTATTCAAATAATTATATAAGGTTCAGGCATCATTTAAGGTTAAGTACCGGTAATAATTTTATTTGGTTAAAAAGTAAACAGTCTAAAACTAGTAAACATGCATCATTGGTAGCAAAAGCCTCGTTTACATCAGTTAAAAGTTAATTAAAATCCCCATTTTACTCCTCAAGAGCAGTGTCCTGCTCACTAATGGTTATCCAAACTATCTGCCAATGTGCCTTGATAACCCATTAAGCCGAAATGCACCCAAATGGACCCGCCTTTGTTATTTTACTCTGTCAAGCGCCAGACAATTTTAGTCATCAAGAAGAGAGTCCGCGTGCTAGTGGGTTAAATGACTTAATTACATATGTTATATATATATATACACTTAAGCTGTTAGATTGTCCCATTGTATATTAATTTTTTACTTATCTTGACACAGGCTTGTATGTTGGATCGATACAACTACCTGTAAAAATGGTTAAACTTGGCTATGTGATTCAAAGGTTGTGGTTCACCGAGCGATAAAGAAAATGATACAAAGATGGAATGATTGGATGCAAGTTATTTACAGTGTTTCATATGACAGGTATTCTGATTGTGGAAGATGTGGGCTTGCAATATTTTGACAATTGCATGGCTATAAAGTACGAGACAATTAATATAGTACTCCATTACTCTAATTGCCAGAACACTGCATCAGAATGAGAAGTTGTCTGTTACAGTTCGGTTTAGTAAAAGTACATAGTAAAAGTACATAGTCAGCTATGTAAAATGTAATTTAGTCAGTGTCAAATAAATATTTTGTCATGGATAAACTCTGTGCAAATGAGCATGTCTCTAATGTCATTTTACTTTTAATAAGAATATGTAGATGTGTTTTCTAATGTACCTTAGGTTTGCTGTGTTATAGCATCTTTTGTAGGTGTGTTATGTAACACACCTTAGTGTGTTATGAAACACACCTTACAACGTGCTGTAAACATTACAGACCTCTATGGTGTGTTATACAGCACAGCTTTAGGTGTGTTTTAAAACACGCCATGGTGTGTATGAAAACACGCCATGGTGTGTATGAAAACACGCCATGGTGTGTACGAAAACACACCTTTATACAAAACACACCTTAAGGTGTGTTAAAATCTGGACAAGCCGAAAACACACCTTAAGGTGGGTTTTAGAACACACCTTAAGGTGTGTTTAACACACCTTAAGGTGTGTTAAACACACCTTAAGCTGTGTTACAAAACACGCCAAAAGCTGTGTTAAACACACCTTAAGGTGTGTTCTAAAACCCACCTTAAGGTGTGTTAAAATTTGGACAAAAAGGTGTGTTAAATTAACACACCTTTTTTTAGAGTGTATGCTGGCAGTAAATTATTTTTTCTCAAAAGTGCAACGGTATCAGGTATCCAATCTATTGCAGCTACTGAGTATTATGACACATCTACTAGAATAAAGAATAAAATCTTTGGGCAGTGTGTTTTTCACCTGACAAGAGCGTCATGAATATAGTCAATTTTCGCTAATTCGACTAATTATTAGCTGTAATTTGTTAATGCATTTACTTAAATTTTTCGCGTTAAAAACATACAAAATTATTCACTATCTTTCAAATATGGCTGTTTTTTGGATAGAGACTAAGTTATAAATATGCCAGCATTTATGCTAGCTTTATAACATAGAGCAAAAGTCTTGACGCATGTGCCGACTGAAATTGACATGCACGCGTTGCTAATATTATCTGCCGGTATTATCTTTTTATTATTTATCAGTGTATGGAAGCACTGTAAACATACTATAGTACTGATTTTGGTAACTAAAACTATATGCACCGATTTCCTCCGAATGTACACATCTATCACAAGAGAATATTAGAAGAAAGTATATTATACAATTTATTAGAGAGTAATGTTTTTCGCGTGAAAAGCGGTTCATATATAATCCCCGTCATCGCTTGAAGTCGGTCAACGAGTATAATTTCAAGTTTTTCTTCGCTTTCTTAACAGTATATTTATATCGTAAAATCATTACAATCTTAACTTGTTGAATTTGGGGGAGGGGGGAGGGTAAAATCCCCCAAAGGAAAGTCAAGAAATGGGCCCAAATATTTTCGGGCAATATAGACCACAGCTCCTCCAATAGATATATGAATCCCGTACGCCTATGAGTGTACTACTATACATTTATATTGCTCTCATGTGCATAGAGAGACAAGGTACGAAATTAGAATCTATAAACAATCAACTTTAATAGAAACGAATTTCTTTCTTGTTGCTTTGAGCTATTAGGCTATATTAAAACCGACGAAACATGTAGTAAGCGTATATATTAAGTGAAAGTGAAACTTATTCTCAAACAAATAAATTAACCAAGACTGCATGTCGTAATCTCTCTGAAAGGGCGAAGCAGTAACTAAAGGGTGTATATATAGAGGCATCTAACGGCAAGTGATTTAACGATCGCACGGAGGGGTTATTAGAGACCTTACGATTTTAGGACGGCAACGCGACGACGACGGCCAAAACAAACTCCTTCAAATAAATGGTAG
>CACRXK020015183.1:670-10727 GCA_902702795.2 Paramuricea clavata
AAACATAATGTTGAGATCTACATGACTTTATATCTTCAGTGTTCTGCATCCTCTAGCTTTACCAAACATAATGTTGAAATCCACATGACTTTATATCTTCAGTGTTCTACATCCTCTAGCTTTACCAAACATAATGTTGAAATCCACATGACTTTATATCTTCAGTGTTCTACATCCTCTAGCTTTACCAAACATAATGTTGAAATCCACATGACTTTATATCTTCAGTGTTCTACATCCTCTAGCTTTACCAAACATAATGTTGAGACCTACATGACTTTATATCTTCAGTGTTTTACATCCTCTAGCTTTACCAAACATAATGTTGAAATCCACATGACTTTATATCTTCAGTGTTCTACATCCTCTAGCTTTACCAAACATAATGTTGAGATCTACATGACTTTATATCTTCAGTGTTCTACATCCTCTAACTTTACCAAACATAATGTTGAGATCTACATGACTTTATATCTTCAGTGTTCTGCATCCTCTAACTTTACCAAACATAATGTTGAAACCTACATGACTTTATATCTTCAGTGTTCTACATCCTCTAGCTTTACCAAACATAATGTTGAGATCTACATAACTTTATATCTTCAGTGTTCTGCATCCTCTAACTTTACCAAACATAATGTTGAAACCTACATGACTTTATATCTTCAGTGTTCTACATCCTCTAGCTTTACCAAACATAATGTTGAGACCTACATGACTTTATATCTTCAGTGTTCTACATCCTCTAGCTTTACCAAACATAATGTTGAGACCTACATGACTTTATATCTTCAGTGTTCTACATCCTCTAGCTTTACCAAACATAATGTTGAGACCTACATGACTTTATATCTTCAGTGTTCTACATCCTCTAACTTTACCAAACATAATGTTGAGATCTACATGACTTTATATCTTCAGTGTTCTACATCCTCTAGCTTTACCAAACATAATGTTGAGATCTACATGACTTTATATCTTCAGTGTTCTGCATCCTCTAACTTTACGAAACATAATGTTGAAACCTACATGACTTTATATCTTCAGTGTTCTACATCCTCTAGCTTTACCAAACATAATGTTGAAACCTACATGACTTTATATCTTCAGTGTTCTACATCCTCTAGCTTTACCAAACATAATGTTGAGATCTACATGACTTTATATCTTCAGTGTTCTGCAAACTGTGGTCCTGGGAAAAGCGAGAGAAGTGTGCGTTGCAGAATAGACAGTTCGTTTGTGGAGGATGGATTTTGTTCAAAGCAAGATAAACCCAATCATGAAAAGTCCTGTAATCGTAAGAAATGCGAACCTCAGAATAATCGCTATAAATGGTTCGCCACATCTTTCAGCCCGGTGAGTATTTTACTATAACACCAGATCAAAATCAAACACTGGCAGACCCTAAACCAGGGGGGCAATCGCACCCCTCCCCCAATAATTGAGAATTATTGTAACGCAGTCAAAATCAAACAGTGGCGAGACGGCGGTTTCGTGGCAATCCCCCCCCCAATAATTTCTGAAAGCCTTTGAATCATACAGCTTAACAACTGTGTAACAAACCTTCAAGAATAAATTTTCAACCATGAAAGCATTAGTAGGCCATAAATGAAACAATATATTGCATGAAATTTAAGGCAAGAAAAAAGTTTAGAGAACTAACATTTCCAGCAACAAAAGGTGGTTGTCTTTTGGAATAATGATTAAATATTCCTCATTTTTAGTGTTCGACAACATGTGGTGGTGGTATCCAGTCTCGAATGGTGATCTGTGTTAATGAGAGTGAACGTCAAGTTCCCAGTAGAAATTGTGATTCTGAAAACAAGCCTCCCAAGGTTACAGTATGTAATAATGAAGAATGTCTGCCGCAGTGGTCTGTTGGACATTGGTCTGAGGTGAATATATGTGAACCAATACGAGATGATCCTTGCTGGACCTCTAGGAAGAACAGTTTAGAACTGATAGAACTATCCAGTATAAATAAAGTTCGTTTAGTATAGGTTTCCTCCTGTAGTAACACTGGACCAAAAGTGAATGATCCTTAGGGATCTCTAGGAAGAACAGTATAGAACTAATTGAAGTATTGAACATTCCAGTGAAGAGTTTAATTTAGTTAACCTTCATTTACAAAACTTATAGTTTTTATTTATTTTCAAAATATTCTCTATTCCAGTGCTCAACGTCGTGCGGTGAAGGAGTACAAACACGAACAGTCGCGTGCCCTGAAAAAGACGAGAATTCCAATGATTTATGTGACAAAAATAATAAATCATCTCTCGAAAGACGTTGTAATCGTGGGCCGTGCAACAGTTCCTATACTTGGAAAACTGGGCCTTGGTCTAAGGCAAGGGATTTTTCATTTCATAGAAATCGTAAATTGCAGCTTTACTGCAATTATTTTGTCTTTGCGGGAGTTTTATTAGTTTTAATCAGAACCAACATTCTCTTTCATTTCATTTACAGTGTTCAGCCACATGTGGTGAGGCAACGATGAGACGAGCAGTAAAATGTCTTGGTCGTAATAATCAGTACGGCATAGAGACAAGATGTTTGCGGCAAGGTTTTATTAAACCTGATGATACCAGGGAATGCTTGTTGCCAAAATGTAAGTCATAGTGGTCCTGTAGTCGCATTTCTTGCACCATAACAGTGGGCAGTGTCATCCAGGTTTTGTACGACTGACTCTTGCACTGACGACGTTTGAAAAGAACGATGGAGCCAAATAAATCTTTCTTTTGATACACTTTATTACATCGTAGAATCACCATCAGAAACATGTGAGCTTTTATATCATTCTTTCAGGTGAGCCAAGATCGTGCAAAGACATCCAAACTCAACTTGGAAAACAAGAAGATACCGAATTTAACATTACTATTGCTTCAAAGAGAATCCAGGTATGCTGTCCTCCAATTATTTTTGAGATAATTGGCTTATGAATTACATAATAAAAAATTGATGTTAAAAACAACGAATATCAATGAATGATGTTAATTTAACCAATTTTTTATGGGTAAAAAAATTGGGAAAAAATAAAATTAGGTACCTTAATTATATACGGCTGTCACTCATTTTGTTGTTCTACCATCAAATTTGAACAGCATATTTCATCAAGAGATTACCTCTTGTAAAAGCAACGTTGAGACCTCGAAACCTTAACGTATTGTTATTTTTTGTTCAGGTGTATTGCTATGGAATGTTGACCAATAATCCTAAAGAATACATGACATTAAAGTCTGGACCACAGCATAATTTTGCAGAATATTATCACAGAAGGTGGGGTGTATGACTTGTTTATAATTTTTCATTTATTTACCGAATCAAGTTTTCGAATGAAGTTTTTCAATTGTATAACTAGAAGTAGGTAACGAGATAGCACTTTAAAGCTAAACTTATCTGAACTATTAGTTCCAAGTTCCAACATATTTCATTCTTACTACTGGAGTACTTTGAGAAAATCTGTGATGTTTGGTAGAGCCAACCCTAGTACTCTTCTCACATGTGACTGAAGTCAAATGATAATCATCATTTTCTTCCTTGGAGCACAACCTGGAGACAAAAAATTCCTGCAGACCAATGGAGTATTTTTGTGCTAAATCTGCATGTGCATAAACATATAGTGTTCTAGCTGACCATGGTTTTAAATTCAAGGAATAATGTCTGTCAACCATATGTTGTTGCGCCCATAGTGGGACATGGGTGTTAAGGTTCCTTCAAATTCTCAATAGCAAATCTTCATTCAGACGAATTTCCTGCAGCTGTTTAACATTTCCTGTGCTCGCCTATTTTTTCCACCCCTGATTTTTAATCAAATACATATTGCAGGAATTCAAGCTCAGCCCTAGAGGCGAAAGACATTTACAAGAACCACTACGACACCTGAATGCTAATATCTCCTTTCTATATTTCGTATTTTAGTTTAAAAAATCCCAGTAAATGTCCATACAACGGAGCAAGGAATGATGACTGTCCACTTTGTCATCGTGAGTTATTCCCGACCTCAGGCGGAACTTATTTTTCCAAAGTTCGATTTGATGTTTCGCGAATGTCTATCATTGGTAAGTATGGATTTTGTGCCTTGAGGTTAAATGTTTATACAATCAACCTCGTTATAGCATTTGTATATAGAACAACTTTTCTCGTGTTTAATACACGTAAAAATTCATTGCGCTTTTTGACACATTGAACTATAGGTTATGTAGTTGTGAGTTTCAAAATAATTGAGATCGCTATACATGGTTGGACTAAGTTGGTATTCATATTTTGTCTATAAAATTTCTTGTGGAATATTCAATCAGGATTTAATATAATTGTATTCTTACAGGAGGTGACTTTACATTTGCCATCACTCGAGGAAATCATTCACCAAGTTATGGTACAGCTGGTGACTGTTATAGTAAATCTCAGTGTCCACAGGTTAGATATTTTACAACCTTGTTAGAAATGGGGGGTCAAAATTTCACTGTATAAAGAGTTCGTAATGGTGATGATGATGGTGATGGTGATGGTAATAATGCTGGTGGTGATGATGATGGTGATGATCACGATGATGATGATAATGGTAATGGTGGTGATGATGATAATGGTGATGATGATAATGGTGATGATAATGGTGATAATGGTGATGATAATGGTAATGGTGGTGATGGTGATGGTGATGATGATGGTAATGGTGATGATGATGATAATGGTGATGATGATGATAATGGTGATGATGATGATGGTAATGGTGATGATGATGGTGATGATGATGATAATGGTGATGATAATGGTGATGATGATGATAATGGTGATGATAATGGTGATGATGGTAGTGGTGATGATGATGATAATGGTGATGATGATAATGGTGATGATGATAATGGTAATGATGATGGTGATGATGGTAATGGACTAATGGTGGTGGTGGTGATGATGATGATGATGATCATTATTATTATAGTGGTGATAATGATGGTTATAGGGGTATAGTGATGGGTATAGGGATGATGGTGATAATGATGGTTATAGGGTGATAGTAATGGAATGACAGTTATTTTGGTGGTATTTGTTTGTACTTACAAAATACTGTTCTAAATATTTATATAGGGTCGCTTCAGCATTGATTTAACAAACACAGGCATATCGATATCGCCTGAAGTCACGTGGAAATCGTACGGTTATTATCTGTCGAGAGTAATAACAATGAAAGAGGTACGCCATCTTTCTTCAAGGCTTATTTTCACTCGTAAATTTTTCATAACACGTTTCATAATGATTCCTTCATTGTCGTTGCAGGGTAGACAAATAGTCACAGGAATGTGTGGTGGCTACTGTGGTGTATGTAGACCATACAGAACGCTTCGAGTCGCTTTATAACAGATCGGAAGAGCTAGCACTCATGTACAACCTTGATACCTTTTGTGAGCTCCCATGAAACAAGCACTTGAAACTAGGTTTCAAAACTTGTCAGTTATCACTAAAAATCGCTAAACGGTGAATTTCCCTTCTTGTTCTAGACTCGTGGAGTGAAAGTAGTTAAATATTCAGTCTATACATAGGTTTTGAAATAGTTTTTGTAAATAATGTAACATATTTATAATGCTTTTGTGCAGCGAAAATATTCAAGTTTGTTTATAGTTCTCAAGACATTTATCCGTTGAACACAAAAGAATTAGGAAATATAAATATGCACCAGCAAACAAAGTATTTTATTTAATGTAGTGAACTTTTAAAAACATATTAGACAAGTCTGTATCTTGTTAGCCAATCATAGTTTCGGACCGGATTCTAGTACCCGGGCTTTGATCGGGCTAGAAAAAACACGACATGGCCGTCGTCTAGCAAAAAGTGGTTATTCAACTGTCGGCCAACCATTTGCAAAGAGTCTTTAGTAATTAAATATTTTAACAACTATTTTCATGAAGTGGAGTATTTTGTTCAATTAACTGAACGCAGGATTGTTAAATAGATTGTTGTGAAATAGTTTTGTAGTTATCAGAACGAATTTGGAATATATCTAAGAATTTTCGTATTTTAGTTGGTAGAATATGGTAAAATTGTAGTTGGTAGTTGTTTGTTAAAAGTATTGGTATTTGTTAAAGTTAGCTCAATTGAAGATATTTTCTCAATAAACTATGTATTTATCGTTTGAAGAGAACAGTTTTTGAATAAACCAAGCCAATTTCCTTGTTGTGAACTTTTGTTGTAATTATTGGAGCATTGAATTAAATAGATTATATTTAATTCAATTACAATGAAGTTGGTGCCGGGGGGACCGTTTTCAAAAGCCACCAAATACTTGCTTCAAATTTTGGGTTTCAAAATAACCCTATATAATATAATTCTATTGTTATACCGTAACCAAAAGCTATCTACACAGTTAAATAATGTTATGGATTGCTTTTAACCATTTTAACTACAGGGTGTATCAAAAAAATGTACACCTTTCAAATTCAAATTAACCGTAATCTATTGTAGTAATTTGACAGCCGTATAATTTCTCGAATTAATGAATGCGTGAAAACACAAGGTCTTTTGCACATGGAAATTTAGGATAACTTCTATTTGTATGAACAAAATATACACAACTCAAAGAAAAATTTTAAAGTAAGCATTATTCAAGTCTGCACAAGATAGCCAGCTCACTGTAGAGCAACGAATATTTAAAAGGTTATGGCTAATTTGAAAGGGTGTACATTTTTTGATATACCCTGTACTTTGATAATTAGTTTGACAAACATTGAAGAACAATGTCAACGAACATCGCGCTAAAGAAAATTTATTCACCTTTGTTTTTGCTTATTAATCTCTCGGATAAACCAGTCGTTGCGGGATTTACAGGGAGACAATATACATACTTACAGTACATTGTTTGGTTGGTCCCATGTGGCAAAAATATTTAAAATAGTTGTTTTGAAAGAGCGAGCATGAATATATTCAGCCATTCCAGGCATTGTCCTTGCCAGACACGGGGAAAAAAACTGTATAGTTGTACGTTTATTCGCCAATGATTCGCCGTGTTAAAGTTGTATTTATACGTCCAACAAAGCTGGCAATATAAAGAATACCTGCACACTATAATCATGTCGTGTTAATCCTGTTTAGCTGGGGGAAAAGGTAGCTTAATACTCGTCAAAGAATGCAATGTATAAGCGGCCACGTTAACTGGGTGATAAATTGGCAGAAGATTTGCCCTAATTCAGCATGAAGTTGATTGACCAGAAGGATGTGTATAGCGGCCATTACATTTTCAAGATGTTGGAGCCCAGCATTGGAGGTAAATTTTCCCACTTTGATGTAGGTTTTAGGTTAGCAAACTCGATGTATACACATAATAGACCTCTCATGATCTATATGTTTTTAGTGTCTTGGTTCATGCAAAAAATGTCGGTTCATCGTCTCGTGTGTATTGTTGGTTTCACTGTCCAGTCGTGATATCACACAATGGTTAAATGAAAACATAACTACTAGTAGTCTAGTGCTTGCTCCAGCCGAAACACAAACACGCTTGGCGATGAACCGGCTATTTCTTGCATAAACCAAGGCAAAACATGGATAATGAGACGTATTATATCTGCGTCGAGTTCCCTAACTTTATTCTATTGAAGCCGGTTACAGACGAGCGAGTTTTCTATGACAAGTTTTTATGTGACAAGTTTTATTCGGTTACTGTAAGTGCATGTGTGTATATGCAACAAATTGTATATGACAAGTTTTCATATGACAAGTTTTATTTACTTGTGTGAACGTGTCAACAAGTTTACTTTGACAATTTATTTGTAGCCAGCTGGCCAATCACATCAAATGTTCAGATTACTTTGACAAGTTTTCTTTGTTGACCCATACAGACGAACAAAATTTGTACTTTGACAATTTTTTCTATGACAAGTGCACTTGTTCAAAAGTTTTAGCATGCTAGGTTTTGAACAAGTGCACTTGTCATAGAAAAAATTGTCAAAGTTGCGCGTACAGACGAGCAAATAAAACTTGTCACATAAAAACTTGTCATAGAAAACTTGCTCGCCTGTAACCGGCTTGACTTATGCCTATACTGCACGTGAATTGCATGTCTCGACTAGACTCTAATTCCGGTACACGTCACCCGCGGTGAGCCAAGGTCATGTAAACAGGCGTTTGATGAATGAAATGTTGCAATATTGCGACATGGAGTAGACAATACACGCTTCCGCAAAGTATGTCATGTTGGCTGTGCGTGAGAATGTATCTGTTGAATACAAAGCGACGTCCTTCGGCGGTTTAATTCTCGTTCGTGCGAAAAATGTCATTACACACGTTAAAACGCACAAGTTGTTCCAGGTCTACAAACAGGTTGTTAGAAATCTGTTCACAAACTGTCAATAACTTGTCTTCGCACTGCTTGTTCCCAGTTGTTGTAACAAGTTTGCAACAAGCTGTTAACAACTTGTAACAAGCTTGATGACATTATCAGACTTGCTACAAGGTTGTTCTAACAAGTCTGATACAGTCATCATATAACAAGAATGTTACAAGGTTGATGACATAAGGTTGTAACAATATTGTTATATCATGACTGTATCAGACTTGTTGGAACAACCTTGCTACCAGTCTGATAATATCAACAAGCTTGTTACAAGCTGTTAACAACTTGTACAATATTGCTATATCATGACTGTATTGGACTTGTTAGAACAACCTTGCTACAAGTCTTATAATATCAACAAGCTTGTTACAAGCTGTTTAAACAACTTGTACCATATTGTTATATCATGATTGTATCAGACTTGTTGGAACAACCTTGCTACAAGTCTGATAATATCAACAAGCTTGTTACAAGATGTTAACAACTTGTATACAATATTGTTATATCATGACTGTAACGGACTTGTTGGAACAACCTTGCTACAAGTCTGATAATATCAACAAGCTTGTTACAAGCTGTTAACAACTTGTATACAATATTGTTATATCATGACTGTATCAGACTTGTTGGAACAATCTTGCTACAAGTCTGATAATATCAACAAGCTTGATACAAGCTGTTTAAACAACTTGTACAATATTGTTATATCATGATTGTATCAGACTTGTTGGAACAACTTTGCTACAAGTCTGATAATATCAACAAGCTTGTTACAAGCTGTTAACAACTTGTATACAATATTGTTATATCATGACTGTATCAGACATGTTGGAACAATCTTGGTACAAGTCTGATAATATCAACAAGCTTGTTACAAGCTGTTTAAACAACTTGTACAATATTGTTATATCATGATTGTATCAGACTTGTTGGAACAACTTTGCTACAAGTCTGATAATATCAACAAGCTTGTTACAAGCTGTTAACAACTTGTATACAATATTGTTATATCATGACTGTATCAGACTTGTTGGAACAATCTTGCTACAAGTCTGATAATATCAACAAGCTTGATACAAGCTGTTTAAACAACTTGTACAATATTGTTATATCATGATTGTATCAGACTTGTTGGAACAACCTTGCTACAAGTCTGATAATACCAACAAGCTTGTTACAAGCTGTTTAATCAACTTGTACAATATTGTTTTATCATGACTGTATCGGACTTCTTAGAACAACCTTGCTACAAGTCTCATAATATCAACAAGCTTGCTACAAGCTGTTTAAACAACATGTACAATATTGTTATATCATGACTGTATCGAACTTGTTAGAACAACCTTGCTACAAGTCTGATAATATCAACAAGCTTGTTACAAGCTGTTTAATCAACTTGTACCATATTGTTATATCATGACTGTATCGGACTTGTTAGAACAACCTTGCTACAAGTCTGATAATATCAACAAGCTTGATACAAGCCGTTTAAACAACTTGTACAATATTGTTATATCATGACTGTATCAGACTTGTTGGAACAACCTTGCGACAAGTCTGATAATATCAACAAGCTTCTTACATGCTGTTTAAACAACTTGTACAATATTGTTATATCATGTTTGTATCAGACTTGTTGGAACAACCTTGCTACAAGTCTGATAATATCAACAAGCTTGTTACAAACTGTTTAAACAACTTGTAGAATATTGTTATATCATGACTGTATCAGACTTG
>CACRXK020015184.1:3612-12438 GCA_902702795.2 Paramuricea clavata
AAAAAAATTCTGGCTGCATTATTTAGTGTTGAAATAGTGAATCTTGATGTTTCATTGAAAGTTTTCTGGTTTGCCCAACTTCAGGAAACATGGCTAAAGACTAAAAGAAAAATATTTCCTGGTTTGCCTTCACGAAACATGGCAATAGGAGAAAATGTTTCCTGGTTTGCCCATCAAAGCATTAGGAACATGCATGGCTAGGCAACAAATTTCCTGGTTTTCCCACCTTTAGGAAACGTTGCTATCAACCTCGCAAGTCAGGGTCTTTTACTTCCGCACGGCGCTACAGCCCAAGCGCAGGTAAAAGACCCTGGCTTGCGAGGTTGCGTTGCTATAAGAAACAACGTTTTCTGGCCCGCCTTGAGGAAATATGGGCAGGAAACAAAAACGTAAACATATTTGTGTGACATGACTGTAATTAGTATTATTGAACAGAACGAAAAAATAAATTTCTAACTAATGCGTTAATAGTGCGTATTTGCAGCATATTTACAACGATTTCTAACATATTTGATTCAGTTGATGAAAATGTACGAGAGTTAAGGTGTTCAAGAGCAGATTCCGCATGTTTTCTTACACAGGTCGCGGAGAATTTCAGAATATTCACAGCATGCAGTGTCCTCCATTTTAGCACATCTTGGATCGGAATCCTCGCAAGGCTTGAAGCCTATATTAATACACATGAAAAGAAGATAAAATATGACTCACTAATACCATAACAGCTGTCGATAATTTTTTTTTAAATAATCCCTTGCTCGGGGGGGGGGAGGTTAACATTTTTTCAGGACCCTAAAAAAAAGGGTCCAAAAAATTTTCCTGACAGACATCAGTTAAGGTTCAAAAAAAATTTTCCCTCACAAATTTTTGTTAAAACAAGCTTAAAACCCTTTTTTTCACCAATATCTTCAAGATTTAGGTTTAGAAACTTTTTTCTCACACCATTACTTATATCAAAAAACGTTTTATTTTCCAAATTTGGGGGCCACCCTTACACAACTTATAATTTTCCCTATTGAAAAGTCGGCTCTGCACGAATATATTTTTTAAACTTTTTTCGTGCTCGATTTATTTTTTCTTTCTGTTTCCCCTGCTCAGGCGATTTTTTTCTTTGCTTTCCCCCCCCCCCCCCCCCATCACTTTTCTAATGTTCCGCCCCTAAACTGAAGTAATTTTATTTCTACTGGGCAGCCCTATCAGTTCTAAACTATTCTTCCCAGTGCATGGTCTACAGGGTGTATAAAAAAAAACTGAACAGATTTGAAATTGCTCTCAATTTCGCAAAACACCTATTTGTATCCAGTTTTTTATATATGTAGCTTCTTTGGGTGCTTATAAAATAGAATAATGAAAAAAAAATTTTGAACTCAAATTTTGTGAACCAGGGGGATGTGTCTTTTCCAACAAACTAAAAATGGCTCGCGCACAAAATTTAAAAGTTGTAATCATATTTTGAGTTAATAGATGGAAAACTTGTCGGGTTTTTAATTACTGTACAAAATTTCGGACAATTTGGTTTAGTTTAAGCCCTTTAACTATTCACGCAAAGTTACATTTTTCCTCAAAATCAGCTATTTGCATGCTTAATTAATACCTTTGCTTGCATATGTTAGCAATATGCAAATTAGGTAAAGGCATTAATTAAGCATGCGAAAGGCTGATTTTTTACGGAATAAAATGAATAGCCTTTAACTATTCATTTTATTCCGTAAAACTAAACTAAACTTAAACTAAACCAAATTGTCTGAAATTTTGTACAGTAATTAAAAACCTAACAAAGTTTCTATCTATTAACTCAAAATATGATTCCAACTTTTAAATTTTGTGCGCGAGCCATTTTTAGTTTGTTGGAAAAGACATCCCCCCTGGTTCACAAAATTTGAGTTTGAGAATTTTTTTTCATTATTCTACATTATATAAGTACCCAAAGAAGCTATATATACAAAAAAACCGGATACAAATAGGTGTTTTGCGAAATTGAGAGCAATTTCAAATCTGTTCAGTTTTTTTTTATACACCCTGTATAGTAAGGTTCATCCATCATTAATCGGTACAGTGTCACGGTAAGTACCCGAAGCTTATGAAAAACAAAAGGTGACTAGTATACTGTAGTCAAACTATATGCAGTAGCACTCGTCTAGCCACAGGCGAAAGAAAGGTGACATTATAACCAAAAACTGCATATCTCGGGAATAAACCCTGGAGGTATGGGGTGTAACACCCCCAAAGAGAAGTCAAGGAAGGGGCCCAATTTCCCCAGAGGGGGCTCCGAAATGCTGGAATTGCGAAACGTGTTAAATACTCAGGAATATTGTTTAAAAACCGAGGTCGAAAAAGCTCTGAAAAACGCATTTTAAACCCCCGTTATCCCAAAGGTTTGAAAAATTTTTTGGAACGTTTTATTTTTGCAAGAAAACGTCGACCTCCCCGCCAACATTTCCCGGGGGGGCGAAAGAAAGGGGGCCCCAAACATTTGAGTTCACCCCCCCCTCGCACACGGGTATCCCTGGATATATAAGCCCTCAAAACATATAGAAAAACTGACGTCCACGTAAGTTATATATATATAATGACAATAAACTACATACCATAATCACGACAAGCCCCACATGTCACGGGACAGCCCCGTCTTGTCATTTCAGTCATTTTGGAAAAATCGCAATCTTTTTTTATTGCTTCGTGATTACAAGCCGTACTTTTATCCACACATTCTAAATAAGATAAAACAGAAAATTCCTTTGTAAAACTTTCAACCGCCTCACTAAATTAAATCACGTGGTAATAATTATGATAGCATGGTCGGCATAGTTTCAGACTTCATGCCACCAAATTTAGCGTCCTTCAAAATTATTTTATCAGATCGAAGGCTATAGACTCATAGTCATAGCCGAAAGCTTGTAACAAATGCTGTAAATATTTACAGTCGGAGAACTTTTCTAAATATTAAATATGTTTTACCCTGGCCGGGCAGCGTCTGCTGTATATTATGGACTGTCTGTGCCAATGTACACACGCAAAAATCTCACATCTTGTAATAAAACACGTTTGTCAACAAGCCGTCAAAAGTTGTCTTCGCACTGCTTGTCACAAGGTGTCAACAAGTTCGGAACGAGCTGTTAACAATTTGTAACAACCTTGTTGATATTATCAGGCTTGTTACAAGGTTGTTCCAACAAGTCCGATGCAGTCATGACTTATAGCAGTATTGTTACAACCATGTGTCGTCAACCTTGTAACTTTATCATGATACTCATTGTATCAGACTTGTTAGAACAACCTTGTAACAAGTCTGATAATTAGCCATCAAGCTTGTTACAAGTTGTTAACAATGCAAAGACAACTTGTTGACAACTTGTGAGCATATTTGTAATAACTTGTTTGCAGACTTGTAACAACTTGTGCGTTTTTGCGTAGGTAGTGCCGGCCCAATATTATTAATACTCACTAGCAACAGTTACTGCGGAAATTATTAACATTACCCACACTGATACAGACAGTTCAAGATTATATCACAGACGAAATCCAGTGACAATTAACAATTATTCGCCGAAGGCGAGGTGATTATCGGTGAATAAAAACCGAGATCTAGACGAAGTCGAGGTTTTTATTCACGATAATCACCGAGCCTGAGGTGAATAATTGTTTTAGTATAATTTCATAGGTGATTATTTAGAAAGAAATAAAAAATACACATTTCTTCGTCATTTAACCGACAAAACGGCTTCGGCCGCCATTTTGAAAATCGCTTAGGTGATTATCGCGTAATAATCACCTTAACGGCAACCAATCAACGTGGAGAATTTTCAATAATCACCTATGTAATTATACTAACAATGGTTAACCTCAAGAAATTTTCCTATAATCTCCGGAATGAAATGTCACATTACATTACATTACATTACATTACAATACATTACATTACATTACATTACATTACATTACATTACATTACATTACATCACATCACATCACATTACATTACATTACATTACATTACATTAGTACATTACATTACATTACATTACATTACATTACATTACATTATATTATTTACCATCTATATCGCTAAGCCTTCCTTAATTACACCTGTTCGACTGACATCACTCTATCTAAAACA
This sequence comes from Paramuricea clavata, assembly GCA_902702795.2. Classification (NCBI taxonomy): domain Eukaryota; kingdom Metazoa; phylum Cnidaria; class Anthozoa; order Malacalcyonacea; family Plexauridae; genus Paramuricea; species Paramuricea clavata. The sequence continues at coordinate 7,727 of CACRXK020015184.1, forward strand.
CACTATATAGCTATTCTACTGGGGAAAAAATGTGAAATCCACACTATGAAATTTGCAATTGCACCGGCTAAATCCATAGTATATCCATGCTATTTCGATACTATATCCAATATACAAATATACGATTATATTATGGATAACCAAAATCCATTCTATTCCCATTAAAGGTCCATACAATTTCCATTCTAAGACCTTCTATATGGATTTACAATTTTTTTTCAGTGTAAGTTGAATGTTAATTAGCTGCAATATTGTTGAGTGAAATATCGACAGGGGTATTTTCAATTCAGTATGCTTTCTAACCAGGAGCAGTGGCGAAAAATACAACTATATAGGCCCTCCAACAGGAATCACCTGCAGTCCTGCGATTCTGGTGCAGCACTCTCACTAACTGTAGTCCGATTGTCGAGCTTTGACCTCATGCAAGTTCACAACTACGGCAATCCCAGTGAATAGGTATAAGCGCCGGTTATTCTAAATTTTGGATAACTTTCTCAGTTTCTCGAATATATACATTAATTTCTAAATGACTTAATTTTATAGAAAAAATCTGAAAAATCTTGTAAATAGACTAACTTTCCTTTAAATACTCTCACGATTGTATATATTTTCGTTATTATATTATATACTATTTTTATGACATCATGAAATTATACTATATAAGTAAAAAAAAGTTTTGTTATAACTAGGGGTCGTAAAATAAAATCTCCAAAAAGGTTTCTAAAAGATCTCCAGCCCTACGTATAGATTATAAAAATGTGAATGCTTAAATTTTGTTGTACTTCGGAAAATTGGGCGAAATAAATAAATTAATAAAAAAATTAAAAAAAAAGAATGCCATACGTGGACAGTTAGACTTGTCAATGTCAGTAGCTTTATCGCCGTTCCAACAGCAGCCAAATGGGTACTCTTCAGGACACTTCGGAGAGAACGGTGCTGAAAATCATCGAGAGTATAAAATAGATAGAAACTAACAACGTGTATAGTGTAAAAGATAGCTAGTGGGCTAGCAAGTTGTCCTGACAAGTAAGAAGTTTGACGGGTCGTATACTCTAATAAAAGGAAATCTAAAATTAACACTGTTTGGGGTATAACTTAATGTTGCTTGGTTATAATTTAACCACATTCCTGGTTAATTAATTTGACCATAGTCCTGGGCACATGCAGGGCCGTTCCTAGACGCGATAATGCGGGGGGGGGGGGGGGTATATTCATATATTCGTGTTCTGCCCAACGGATTTCTTTTGAAAGCGATTGTTTTTACGTTACATGTATGTGAACATGAATATATGAATACACCCTCCACCCCCAATTATCCCGTCTAGTTACAGCCTTGGGCACCTGGATAATTTAATTAACCAGGATTCCTACGGGTATAATTTATCCAGGCTATATGCTTGCATTAACTAAATTGTGTTAGGTACGGTGAATCAATCATAATCAAACTAACCAGGACTGTGGTTAAATTATTCTGGAAATTTAATTAATGAGGAACACCAAGTTACCCCAAACAGTGTTAATTAGTATAAATTGACCAGGGAGTTTTTAACCATGGTGGTTTTAAAGCGTATTTTTGACCCTCTGAATCTTCATTTCTTGTATGTTCAGTTTTGAAACTGATTCTTAGGCACAATGATTTGATACACTTCCAACAATCTTATTAAAAACTGCTTTTTTATTAGGGTGGCTCCCTACAGTTGTTTAAGGACCTTTAAGCATGGAACTGGCAACAAAATGACGTGATCTTGTCGAGTTGAATTTTTTTTCATTCGCTCAATATTTCTGCAATTTTGTATTTTAAAAGTACTAGTCATTTGTTGCAATATACTCGATTTTTGAAAAGTTCTATAAACAGTTTTTGTGGAACAAATTTCGTGTAATATCTCAAATACTCCACATATTCTCTTTACACCTACAAAATTTCAGAATTAACTTTGACCGAAGGAAAATTTATAATACATTTAATTTTAGTCCAAATTTTGATCTTAATCTGCTATCGCTTAGGCCACATTGTTACCATAGCAATACGCAATTTGCTTTTTTCGAACGATGATGCTTGAAGTTTAAAGATGATGAAAGCGTTTCTACGTCTAAAAAATCTCCATTATTTTGCATCATTGTCTCTGCATCATTGTGAAGACCTTAGTTTTCGCTGCCGTTTCTTTACAACTGCAAGGAGCCACCTTATCTTTACAACCTACCTAAACAAACATAATTTCATTAATTTTGAAATATATGGTAGAATTCTGTGCGCCAGACAAAGACACTAAAAATGCTTCACAATAGTTAATACTACATGTCTAGAGACAGAAATACACATTCAAATAACATTTTATGGGGCGCAAAATGTAAAAAAAATGTTATCAGCAAAAATATATCGAATTTTCCATTATTTAGTTGTATAATACATTATTTACAAATAACTAGGTTGTTATTCTTTCCTCGCCACACATTGGACGAAACACAGTGTATTCGATGCATATGCGTACCAGAGAGGGGGCTTCTTGGGATGGAGGGGCTTCTTATTAAAACGGTATGCTCGCGAGACCCCTCGCGAGAAAATCACGAGGCATAAACACGTGGGTCTTGACCCCCTCCCCCATACGCGTGTCTGTGGGTCAGATTTGGTTTCAAGGAGGAAATAGGCAGTTTATCTGAGAGTAGTATTTCAGTTATTCATTTCACTAAGTCGGGCAGATAAAAGTTAAAATTCAGGCAACTCTACTTGAAAATCGGGCAGATATCGATTGTTGTCCGTTCTCAAGACATTGGGGTTAAGGTTAAGGGAGTGATATTTACCACAGACTCCACACAATTTTGGGCATTGAAATTGGACCCTTGCAATAGTGCAGTTTTCTCGAACGCGCTTCTTGCAAATTCCATCTTCCTCTTTAGGGCAACCACGATCTAAGTACGTACAAAGAATAAAGTTCAACAAAAATGGCAATGCACTGGGACCGGGATTTCACCACTGGGAAAGAGATAGAAACGTTTGGAAATGGGAATGGGATTTTTCTTCTTAATCGAAATCAACCTACAATACAAATGGGAAAATCAATGTTTACAAACATTTTCATCAAATGAAAACAGGGATATCAACCTATACTAAATAAGCGAAGCAGCTGGTCGCGAAGCCTCGTTGCTAACTCTCACTATATATTCACATGATTTACGCCCGGATTCTAAAAGCTCACTCACACTCACACGGCTCAATGAGTGGAGGTTCAGTCTGAGCTTCTCTCGAGTGTCAATGCTGTTTTTGAATAGCTGGAGGGTGAGCAGTCACATAGTAAGGTACGACACTAGCCCTCCAGCTTTCAAAAACAGCAATGACACTCGAGAGAAGCTCAGATTGAACCTCCACTCATTAAGTGTGAGTGTGCGTGAGTGAGCTTTTAGAATACGGGCGATATTCAGCGTTACGCCTAGCGATCTACTCTATAAAGAACTTACAAAGTTTGTGCTACTGTTACCTAAGTTGAACATTTATCTCTTTATGGACTTGTATTACGTTTGTGTATATTACAATATATAGAGGGTCCTGAAGGGGGGGGGGGGGTCGTATTCCCATTTCCCAGCCCAAATTTTGACTAAATCCCATTGTCCCAGAGCACAAATCCCATCATCTCAGTGGCTGTCCTGCTCAAATCTTAATCCCATTCCCATTTTCTATTGTTTTTTTGCTGATGAATCCCAGTCCCAGTGCATGAAATCTCATTTTCCCACCCAAAAATAAGCAAATCCCAGTTCCCATTTTACCCCTTCAGGACCCTCTATATACAGATTTAGGCCTGTTTTATATGGGCAAAAGTTATCCCGGTTAACGAGAAAACTTTTCGACTAGCCAAATACTTTAATTTTGTTTTGTTCATATGAAGAAACATTATCCCGCTTTCCGGGTAAAGTTTCCGGCTGTGACGTAACACTGAACATGAATTGAATTGAAAAGTTGCTGACACGAAAAAGTTGCTGAGTTATCCCACTAAGCGGGAAAGTTGTGTTCATATGGGAAAAACACTATCCCGGTCACCGAGATGTCGCCTGTCAACAAGCGAGATCTCGGTATAGGGAGAACTTTCGTCTCATATGAACGCAGTGTAACTTTTCATATTATTGGCATAACAAGGCGAGATCTCGCTTGTAAACTTGTCGAAAAGTTTTCTCACTAACTGGGATAACTCAGCTTGCACATATGAACAGGCCTATATGTCGCATTTCGGTCCGCGTCGAATGCAATTCAAACAATAGATACTGAAGCTTAATGAGGTTTATCAACTCATTATCTATTGTATTAATTGCTCAACACGACCAAAATTCGCCGTATAAAACAGGCCTAAATTGCAATGTTTCGTTCGTGAAATGTTCTGACATTTTGAAGTTTACTGAATCACGTCGGATTGAGCTCATTTGTGTCATTTGTGTCATTGCAGATTGCGCGTAATCCTAACCTGGAAAGTTTGTTGCAATTGGGTTGGAATTTTGGTATTTTCCAACCATAATGATTTTAGTAATCTCTTTCATCCAATGTTTGTGACTATATATCAAATGATATAGCCTTGCTATGCCTGAATCCGTAAGTTCATGTTAAATCCTTTCCGGCTCATTTGAAAAAAAAACTAATTGAAGAATTGCTATAGAACCAAAAAAAAGTAGATTTTTCATGTTTAATATCATGTTGTTACCACCACGCCTTGCCCCCCCCCCCCCCCCCC
>CACRXK020015186.1:0-12436 GCA_902702795.2 Paramuricea clavata
CATCAGAACTTTATTTTGTTGGTAATTAAGAAATACTAGCTGTTCGAATTTATTAGATATCAGACGCAAGAGGTTTTTATATTGAGACTGTGTTACTACCACACCCAATTTATCTGCCTCGTCTGATAGGACATTCCTAACTTCTTTAAATTCTACGACTCTTGGGTTTGATGTTAAGGCTTCACAGAAGGAGTAGACAGCTTCATACACCTCACCATTATTATTCCCCATAGCTTCAGTGGGATTATTGACGGCTTCATCAGTCTCGTACATAATGTGAACAAAAGCTTTGTAGCATGAAGAATGATATTTCGCTTCACTACTTATCAAATCCTTGGCGCAAATACCAGACTTATTTGCAGCAATGGCACTCATATTAGTGTGTCTACTAAGGTGCAACGACGCGCTTTTTCTAACCGTATCATCTGCTCTAAACTCTTGGACGCATTGCAATTTCTCTCGTGTTTTTGTTCCCGGTTTGTATTTTGGTTTCTCGCAAAATATGCACGTCTGGGGAAGCATTGCTGAATTTATGGCCGATCTATCCACATCGCGACTAGCCCTTCTAACTTGGGGCTGCTCTTGTCCTGTTTTGCTACTCTCCGCGGTTTTCTTCGATAGAGATTGAAGATTTTTCTGGTTTACAAACCCTTTTGTACAAGTAACATGATACTTCACAGTTGATCGAGGGAAATCGTGTTTACCATTCGACAAATCTAGAATTGGCGTGAATTGCCTAATTTCTGCAGCACAATACAATCTCGCCCAAGACTCTGCATCTTTACACTGTGCCAAATTCTAATCACTCTCGCTACTGCAAATTACACAATTCTCCATTTTGAAATTCTCTGATCAAGTAGAAATAGCGCACTAACTACAACATGGACTCCAAGCCTGTTCGTACAACAGTTCCAGACTGAATGTCTGATAAACAAACAAGCAGTTGAAAGGTTTTCGCATTTTATTCTACAAGACTAGAATAACGTAACTATAGAATTACTATAACACAATAACTTTAATTTCTTAAGTTTTTATAATAGCGATTGCTGGTCGGTGTTTCGCGTACGTTTAAAAGAAAATTTAAAAACAGCTGTATCATATTTTAAAATAAGAACTAATGAAGTATGATCGTCACGTGATTTTGTTTTGATCAATTTTGAAATGTACGCGCAGAGCATGCAGATATGTCATTTCTTTTCTTAACTTATAGTTTCTGATAAAATATAAACTATATCTAGAAAATAAAAAAAAAAAACTTTATTAATACATAGATTTTTATGTTTTTCGGTATCCTCCATAATTAACAAACTCTACAATGTATTAACTACAAAATTATTTTGTTTTGAGTTTTGTTCCATATTGCTAATAAATATGCGGGTTTTCCTCTGTGTGACAAATGCGTGCCAAAAATTGCTGCACAGTTGAAAGTAGAATTTCTTTTGGAAAGCTATTAACACCCAGACAACCTGCTTAGATATTTTTGAAAGCTTAAAAGACAAGGTTTTATATTATATGGTCCGTATAATTTGTTCACTTCTAATTACAAAGTTTTAAATCAATTCGGAATTGTTGACAATGATTACGAGACTTTAAAGTTATTAAACTACGCTACAATCGCTACTTGATGGGAGTGAGAAAGTATCTGAAAACCTTAAAGAAATGATCAATTAAAGAGTTCTAAGTAAATCAAAAGATGTATAAAGCATGCAGCTACAAGTCTTTGAGGTGAGACCTTTATTTAACACCTTTTGGGTTGTTTATGTCTGAATATTCTTAGGCGGGATTTTCTCTGAGAGACAAAATGGCGGCCGTTCACTGCTTCGAAGTACGTCACTTCAAAGTCGAAATTCTATAGGAAAGCTACCGTTCTGAACGTCCTTAGTTATGATAAATGATCTTTTTGCGGAATGGACCTACCAATTTAAATACGTAGATGATATTACGGCTAGCAAAGCTTTCATCATGGTCGCAAGTCGTATTTGGTCGTATTTTACAGGTCGCTTTCATCATGGTCGCAGGTCTATTTTATTAGGTCTAAAGCCACTCGCGCTGCGCGCTCGTGGCTTTAAACCTATTAAAACACTCCTGCACGTTTTTTAAATAGCACTTCAAACACGACTACAAATTCAATAGATATACTGCCTTATTAGTATTCTCTGTATAAAGAATGTACTAATGAGGACACGACTACAATAGGTACTGCCTTATTAGTATTCTTTATATAAAGAATACTAATTAGAAGTGTTTTATCAGGTTAAAGCCACTGCACGTGACATATTATGGTTGACATGATTTGTCAATTAGCTCATGATTAACTATTAATGAGTGTTTGAAATCAATCTTAACGTAGGCACTGCGAATGTTTTAATTTGCTTCAAAAACGATCGATCTAGTAAGTTTATTGGCGAAGTAATTTTCAAAAAGTACGTTGTGTAGCTCGAGAAAATCATAGTTAAAATTTATGTAAATCCTGCAGGGAAATCCCTGTCACATATAAAGATACGACACGCTTATGATTTTTCTTTGTGTTTTCCTCATGAATTATTAAGAATTTTTGAAGTACTAAACACAGCGCAAACCAGGACGAAGGGAGAGAGGGCGTAGAAACGGCCATACATCGAGCGGACCCATCCGTGATGCGGGCTTCGCGTGGGGTAAGACGTTCTAATTGTAAACAAATATGGCTACGCGTATATGACCCATCAGAAGGTATGCTGAAACTATATATGATCCCGCCTAGACGCTACAGGATGTTTTCATCCCGCCAAGACAGGATACTCGCCTAGTGTTTATATGGACAAAATACATTGCCAAGATGAAACCATTCGGTGCTTGACGTCATATTTTTGTTGCAATAAAGGCATTTACGCATGCCCAAAAGGGAAAAATTCATCCCACCTAACCAGGATGAAGTGTTTATATGGGAATTTTTCATACTAGCTAGGCGGGATGAAGTGTTTATATGGGAATTTTTCATCTCTCTTAGGCGGGATCCCGGCATCTGTTGCTGAGATTCAGTCTAGGCGGGATAAGTGGCGGGATCATATAAACACTCTTTAGCAATTGTATTACAAGCGGGATCCCGGTAAGCATTCCGTCCAGCCTTGGATCATATAAACAGGCCCCTAATCTCATCCAATAATACTGAATCACAGCTTGTAAGGCCCTGTTTACATGAGACCAGGATGAAACCAAACTGGAATGAAAATTGACATTGCATGTCAACATGTTTACATGAGACCAGTATGAGAATCACAAAATTTTCAATTTATTCCCCTTGCCAGGCAATTAGATGACTTTTATTTGCATGTGTTGTTCACTTGTTCCAATGTCAACATTTATTCCAGTCTGAATTCATACTGGTCTGACTCAGTCGGCTTGGTCCAGCAGGCGGAATGACTTGAGACCACATGTAAACATCTATCATATATAATATAATGACCAAAACGAAATGGTCCCGGTTAATTGACTTCGTTCCAGTCTCATGTGAACTGGACCTAATAAAATCCTTCAAAAGTTGGCTAAATTTTTCCAAAACTTCAGTCAATATAGTTTTGTAGTACACCAATCCCAAGATCTGTCACTAAATTATGGGTTGATTGCCTGAATAGATATAATTCCTCAAATCATGATTTTTGAAGTTAATTTGATAGATATTTTTAATTGCATGGATTATTGTGTCATATTTTTCTGCCATTTAGCCTTAATATTGTAGACTTTTTTCAGAAAAGGAAGTGCAAACAATCGCATACAATAGCAATTCTTCTTCAACTAATGGGCAACAATTTCTAAATAGCAAGGAAGCTGAATGACTGTATGGGTATGGACTATGGATAGCTCTTTCATGGGCTCTGCTCAGTTTTGTATGTTGTAACTTATGTCGAGCCATTGCAAATGAATTTAACAAAGCCAGCGAACAAAATTGACAAAAATACACACGATTTAGTTGCACATTTCAGCTTGGGGTTTTGTACTATTTCAACTGTCAATTCGACCTCGAACTTTGAAAGGTTCAAAACCTATCTGTCTCATGTTTGCTCACTCTATAATTTTGTCTACGCAAAGGTTTTCATCATAACTTAATAACAAATTATAATTTAGGTTTTGGAAATCATTGGTTTTTATCAGGAAGCAGTGCGCGCTAACACTCTCGGACAACATTTCGACGGCCATTTTTAACCACAAATTAAACAGAGTATATAAATAAAATAACACCCGAAATAAAGTTTTTTGTTACTTAAATCTTATCTTTAAGTTTCTTATAATAGCTGAAAGTGACAAAAACATATAAATTTTACACAAGTAATATTTTATAAAGCAATAGTTTCAGCATACCTAGTGATTGGTCATATACGCGTAGCCATATTTGTTTACAATTAGAACGTCTTACCCCCCGCGAAGCCTGCATCACGGATGGGTCCGCTCGATGTATGGCCGTTTCTACGCCCTCTCTCCCTTCGCCCTGGCGCAAACAGAAAGTTCCTCTTAATTAAATATATCATCATAAGTTCTAAATAAATTACTACCTGATATTTACACCTCAGCACTAATTATACCTATGGTAGTTTGCTTACTGCTGTTTGAATGGGGCCATTCGTGCTTTAAAGAATATCAAAAATAACCTCCACTGAATACAAAAATACCCAATTTCAAAATTAACACGAGTGACTTTAATTAAATTTAATGAACGACTCAATAATGGGTGTTACCACCACTCTTCTTGATAACTTCAATGAATTATTTCCTCAGAAAGAGAATGAGGCAGCCTGGCTTTGGACCTCGCCAGATCTTAACCCAATTGATCACCAGCAAAAGCAATCTGTCTATTGTCGGTTCGAAGAATACAGCACTCTGGCCAACTTGACTCAACTGTTGCAGGAGGAATGGATGGCTATATGTCAACGACAGGTGGGCAGACGATGCCTTGAGATAATGGAGAAGTGTGGTTGTTACATCCATTGTTAGATCGTTCATGAAACATTACTGTTGTTGTGAAATTTAAATAAAGAAATTCAAATTGGTTTTTTTTTGTATTCAAGGAGGCTAAGTCATTCTTCAAAGCATGAATGACCTTGTTCTTCACACAGTATTAAGGAAACTAACATAGATCTAATCAGTGCGAGGATTGATTATCAGGTAATCATTTATTAATAACTTATGATGATATATGAGTTCATTGGCGAAGTAATTTTAAAAATAAACATCAAAGCCGAGAAAATCAAAGCCGTAGTTTATGCAAATCAGGACAAATCTTTATCCGATTTACAAGCATGGATTAAACATACATTTCTTTTGAATTATCTTCATAAACTATTAGTGAGTATTTTAAGCGTAAAAAAACGCAACAGGACTTATTTCTTGGAACAAAGTAAAGGCCGCGGGTATCTATTTTAACTGACTGCAAAAACTTGGCGCAGATCAGAGTTGATTAATTTAAAATACTCCACATTGGCGATTAAAATTTATACAAGACGCCTACTCAGGCGTTCACACGGACCTGAAAATGATGACATGCGCGCTATGGTGCAATCTCGTTCCCTGAGCCTGCGGTCCTTGTGAAGGAAACGAAGGCTCTGGGATAATCCGTTTCCGGGAGGAATCTGATTGGCCGCTGATATGGAATGTGCAGTTCAATCTTAGCCAGAATTCCTGGCTTTCGGCAACGGATTATCCCAGAGCCTTCGTTTCCATCCCGAGGATCGCAGGCTCGGGGAACGAGATTGGCTATGGTGTAATAGGCAAGGGAATGGGGAGCAAGAGAGTTCGTATAGAACAGTTTCAGCGGTAGACACGGTAGATTTATCCAAAGAAAATCAATAATTTGACAACAAAAAGCAGAAGGCAGAAATCACCACTTTATCATTGGCAACTTTTCAACCCTATTCCATGCAATTAGTGCAACCTTGAGTGTCCCTATATGTCGTGAGGAGTTTATCTATTGGTCGACTGTCGATGATTAAATACTTAAATGTCGAGGGCGAGGGTAAAACGTCGAGGGCCAGGGCAAAAACGTCGAGGGCGAGGTAATATGCGTTCCACGCACATATTATAGGCTACTACGTGCATTTTAAATGTACTAACAGGGCAATTTAAACTTCACGGCAAACGGTCTTTTTGGCCGCCGACTGGAATTTTTCTTCTTCGTTCGCTTCATCTTCTCATTGTTATCTCAAAAGAATTATCATACATTACAGTTTTAAAATAGCTAGTTCATTTCCCATTTATTACCTTGACCCTTGTAGCATAAATTTTATATTTACTACAGCTACCACAAACGCCTTTTCGCAATTTTGCGCATTTAGCGCTGCGCGAATTCTAGTAGCTACTGCATGAATTTTAATACATGTGTTATGCTACATTATACAAATGAGAAAAATCCAACACTGTATGCTATATTGTCGACATTTTGTAGCAGATTTCGTAACAAATGTCTTAGATCTTGTTCATTGCCAGCGGTATTTTGAACGGACGTCGACTCTTTATCTTTACTTGCGCCAATTCTAGTAGCTACTGCGCGAATTTTAATAGCCTAAATGTATTATATATGGCCCGTTTTTACTGTCAAAATTCAATATGTCCAATAATTATAAGTCGAACACCAAATCCCCAAGCAACACTTACTCGAATCGAGCAGACTGATATGTAAATCGATTACTGAAATCGATCAATATACATTCAAAACGAGCAAACAGTATAGCCAAATCGAACGACTATTCCTTGTTTATATTATATTGTGAACTAAATATTATTGTATTAGGCAAATGAGAACCATGAAATAAATGTCTTGGTATTTTAGTAGTTCTAGACAGTCTGTATAGGACCGGAAGTAATTAGTATGCAGGAGCGAATAGGGCGACGGAAGTAATTAGTATGCAGGAGTGTCGGAAGTAATTAGTATGCAGGAGCGAATAGAGCGGCGGAAGTAATTAGTATGCAGGAGTGTCGGAAGTAATGAGTATGCAGGAGCGAATAGAGCGGCGGAAGTAATTAGTATGCAGGAGCGAAATGTGTTGGTGAAAACATGGGGGTATATTTGAATCGATCAGTAATACAAATTCATTTACACTTTGGTTTTCACAATGAACGGTTCAAGCAAAAAGCTTCGTCTGATAGAAATAATATACGCCAAGGTCATTGCGCATAACATTGAAAGGAAATTTAACCTGTTCTGTTGCGGGTGTAAAGTTCGTGACCAGGACTGCTTAATGTTGGATGAGTTTGAAAAATGGGAGATGTATGGTCTTGATGCTATAGAGGAAGCCGGAACTAATTACGCTGTCTGGCGTGAATTTACTAATGTTATTGAAATCCTTAATGTTCCGTTTGAGAAATATTTCACGGAACACTTGTTGAGCTTGGAAGAAAACCCTGATCTTATGCTGATCGAATCATTATTTCAGGAATACCGGGACAACCAGGCATTAATCGAAGTCCTGTGCGACTTGTCTGATCCTAAAGCAGATCCATTGGAACCTGTTGCAGAGTGCCTCTTCGGTAGCCCCCCTACCTTTATATTTTATGTTAGAGGAAAGGGGGAAAAGTTCCGGAGCAAGGAACAAGATGAACAAAAGGCATATCAGAACTATCTCAAAGATAAACTTCGAAAACATTTTAATAATTTGTAAAATATACTTTTAGTTAATAAACAATTTTAAAAAATATAATGTTTTTAAACTATGAATTGTTTAATGTTCTTCGCTCCAGTAGCTGAGATATCCCAAAATGGCTTGATATTCAGGAAGGTTTGACTTGAACTTCAGATCTTTTAGGAATTCGGCGGTTGTTTCGGGGTCTTTGGTTAGATTTTTGAAATGTTGAATGACATCTTCATGAGTGTCTAGTTGCATGACGCGTATAGCTTCGGTGAATTGTTTCGAAACTGTTTGATGTTCGATCACTCGCTTTACTGCTTCCGATCCATGCATTATCCATCCCTCTTCTTCGGACATCATGAGGCAGTCATGTCTTTTCTGGCTTGGATGATTGACTTCACAACCGCAGCATTTTTCTTTTCGAAGTTTATGGACTTGGCAGTCAACGGCTTCCGAAAAGATAGCATTCATTAGATTACACAGATTTCTGATTTCCCAAGGCACAACTTCGTCTACGTTCAAACGCTTTGCCCAGAATACTTGCTCACACGAGTTCATTTTGACTGTGTATAGTGACGATTTGCTTTATATAGTATGGTGTACGTACACGGTGTACGTACACCACTACGTCATTTCTGATTGTCTGATGCGTACGAATATAAATTAGGTGTACGTACACGGTGTACGTACACCACTACGTCATGTTTATCTCTGATTGGTTGATGCGTACGAATATAAATTACTACTCGGAAAAGCTGCTGCCTCTACAACTACAAACAATGGTACATTCTGGTTTTGTGGGGAAAAACCAAGCTGTGAGTTTTTTTGCCCAGACGAAAATTGTTATATGTATACGAGAGCTGTAGCTGCGTTTCGTGCAAGTGGTTCTATACATCCCGTATGTCCTACACATCAGAAATTTGCAAGTTATGTGTAGTCAAAGACACAATGAAAGATAATTACGGACGACCCTTCTTCGTATGTTCTGAGCGAAAGAATCCCTGCAAGTTCTGGCAATGGGGAGACGTATTCGAAGGTCCAAGACCGTTTTGTCAACATGGAATGGTGTGCTGTGAACGAAAAGTCAAGAAAGATGGTCCGAATCAAAACCGTCCGTTTTACTGCTGTCCGAAGGACGACTCTTGTGGTTTCTTCGAATGGAAGCAACAAGGCCCTCGGGTGACCAGCACTGGCATCGTGCTCTTCAGTAATCCACTACAATACCAGTACATGATTGAAGAAACAGGAGGGACATTTAATAGTTCTAAATCTAACACTAAGGAGGCCTATGATGAATTTCGTAGATTTGGTTTAACAAGTGAACTTGATAAAATAGACCTCTTGTAATAATAATACGTTGCTAGTTAATTAATGTAAATTTTCATATATTTACTGAAATAAATACTGTGTGTCTCATTTGTTGTTCAATCGTTGTGGTGAGAGTATCATGGATAACATAGATATAATTTTTGATGAGTTGAAACGAAATGAAATTGATGTTGATAAGCAAACTTTATCGTTTCATATAAATACAATTCTCGACCGCCATCGAGATCTAAATCGTGCAGTGAATGCTCGTGATCTAAACCTTGACCAAATCTACAGAGAAATCAATGTTACAAACTTTGGTTGTATTATTGCCTATTTAGCTTTGGTATGTTTACAAAATGATAGGGAGGAATCTATTCGTCACAATGTGCAAAAACCATCGAGGCATGTCGAAATTTTACTATTCCCAAACATAAACCAAGTAAACGTCCAATCGGCGTCTCCACTATTCCATTAGATATTTAGTTTGTAAATAGTCAATATATATTTTTCAAAACATGCTGTGTATTTCTCTTTCCCCCTCCCCCATGCAGAGTTTCAGGGACAAAATAAGTCCCGCACGGGACAAACAGTCCCGCAGGGACACTTTGAGCGTTTCCGGGACTTCCGGGACAAAAAAAAGTCCCGTGCGGGACATTTATATAAGAGACGGGAGTCAGGTAAGGTCTTCATTCCACATCATGCCTCGAAAGCGTAAAGACTGTCCGATTTGTGGTAAGAAAAATTTGTTGAAATTATCTAACCATTTAGCAGGTGTTCATGAACTTTCCACCACACAAAGACAACCTTTCCTTATCCGTGCCAAATGCGCACCTTTGGACTTGGAAGTAGTTTTAACTGAATTGTATAGACTTATTGGGCGCATGATATAAATAGTGACGATTAAAAATATATGATTTCATTTTCAACATGTACTCCACACAGTTAACACATCCGTTTGGCCTTCTCGTGTCTGGGAGCACAAAGTCAGGCAAAACTACATTTGTGAAAAAACTTTTGAGTTATGTTAATGTCATGATAGATAAACCTCCAGAAAACATTGTATATTTTTATGCCGAGTACCAAGATACGTTTGGAGAAATTCAAAATTTAGTGCCTGGAATAAAATTTGTAAAAGGTTTACCTGATGATATACTGGATAGTATTAATCCCGAAACACGCAATTTATATGTCATTGATGATTTCATGGGTGAGAAGGATGGAGTTATTTCAAAATTATTCACGAAAAAATCACATCATGGTAACCTGAGTGTAGTGTACATTGTACAAAATTTATTTCATCACAGCAAAGAACACCGTACAATTTCTCTCAGTGCAAGTTATTTATGTTTAACGAAAAACGTGCGAGACGCAAGTCAAATTATTCATCTTGCCAAGCAATTGTACCCCAGTAACATCAAATTTTTTCAACAAGCCTATCAACTGGCAACCAAAGAACCTTATTCTTATCTATTTGTCGACCTAACTCCTACGTGTCCCGACGAGATACGGATTCGATCCGGGATCTTTCCATCAGATACGCATTATGTCTATCAACCCAGAGTATAAGAAAGCGGGAACGTGTGTAAAATGGTCATTTGATCATGTCTGCTTGTATGAAGAGGAACTCCGAACTTCTGAAAGTATTGGCCAAGTGTAAACCTGAACTGAGAAAAGCTATTTTGAAAGCGGCTGAAGACGACGATCTGTTTGAAGCTATAAGACAGTGTCTATTAAACGTTTGGTTCGACACGATTAAACTGAAACCGAAAACAGCTAAAAAACTTGCACCACATTCTAACCATATAAAGTTTGCGGCTGACAAACGAAATCCTATCGTAAAAAGAAGAACCCGTCTAGTCCAAAAAGGGGAGGGTTTCTTACCGTTTCTACTCACTTCAGTTTTGTAACAGTTGTCTAACTTTTTATAATGGAGCACGTCAAGCGATTAGTACTTGTCCCTGAACATATGGCTGAACAGCGAAAGAAACCTCTCGCGGCGCCTTTGGCGACGCAGGTCAACGAAATAGATTCGGACATGCAAGATATTATTCGACGACAAGATATACCAATTGATGAAAAGGCAAAGTTATACGACCAGAATCTTCAACGCTATCTAACCTTTCATGATAAACGAATGAATAAACCTCTCCGAGTAAACGTGACGCACACCGATAAACCTGAAAAACCTCAAGGAGAACAGCCCAGTGAAGAGACTGAACCTTCAGACGAGATTGAAACAGATATCATGGATAGTGTACCAGCTACTATGAAGTCAAGAGCTCGACAACTCGTCAAAAAACTCAAGTCAAATAAAGATCTTGTTGGCTGGAATGAACAAGGTCAGACGGTGTTCAAAGGAAGATCGGTTCCTAGCACAAATATAGTTGATTTGGTAAATGATTCTCTACGTCAAAGGAAGAATTTCAACCCCGACGGTTGGGAATTGTTTTCAAAAGTTCTCGGACACTTGAATGTACCCGAAGGTATTGTGAGAAACGAAAACCGTCTTGGAATTGTTCGCGAATATAAAACCAAAGGTATCCCGGACAATCTACCCACCACCCCTCGAGTGCAGCAAGAAAAGAGGAAAAAACGCAGAGACAATATTAATAGTCCATATAAATGGTTAAAATAATTTATTTCTTGTAAGAGAATATTTTACAATAAAATGTATTTAAAACTAAATCTAGTGTTTGTACCACTTGTCTATAAAATCACACACAAGCTCATCATTCCACTCTTTGCTATCCGTAAACATATTTGCAATGGTTGACATTGGAATACGTCTACATCGATGTAAAGCAAAGAATAATGTATATTGTCCACACACGTCTGATGAAGGGGCTTGCAAAATTCTTCTGTTCCATGTAAATGTAGCGCAATGTTTGTCCAAAAATTGAGTAAAGTTCTGATTGTAAAATCCAGGAGCCTGACCATACGAATCCCAAAATTCGCCTTCACCATCTTCTGTAAGGTACATTGCAATCCAATGGGATCCTGGCATATCCGATGCGTCCGTGTTAAATATATACCCTCTGGGTCTCTTTCTTATTTCGCGCGGTAAACGATCTGACGGTAAAACGTCCGTAAACACCGTTTTTGTAAATGGATCATTCTTGAGAATATAATCTGCAGCGAATTCATCTTCAGTTGTTGAAATCACACAGCACGTTTCGGTTCGCATCAATTTCGATAAGACTTTGAAATTCACCAAGTACCATGATATTTATAGCTGTCTCCAACGGTGTTCCAAATCGACATTCAATTGACACATTTCCGTTCTTAATCGGTTGTACATGATCACCAAGGCATAAATCAGGCGTGAGGTCAAACACAAACAGTGTATAACCGTTTGCATATTCTTCACGCGTTATACCATTACCCTGATTATCAAAAATCTTGTGTGCGCCGGTGTACAGGGTTTGAAAAGCAGAAATGTAATTACTGTCTGCTCCGAATTTCAACTGTAGTGGTTTTCCAGGTAAGTTCTCTCCGTTGACAGTGAGCTTTGCTAATCCGGACTTGGTCCCCAG